>CP137668.1:14649205-14918950 GCA_037976565.1 Mesocentrotus franciscanus
ATCTCTTGGGGTGGATATGTGCGCATTATAATGTTGTTATTATTATTATTATTATTTTCCCTTTAAAGAAAAATTTTCTTCGTAGCTATTCACTTCCATTCTCCGCTGTTATGTCCAGAAATTAAAAGCTGGCGGCGACTGTGTACTCTAGCTTACCCGCACACGCCTAATATCTCAGTCTATAGAATCTCGTTTTTCTCTGTGACATCGTACTTGGTCCATTTCTTTTATATGGCTATTCATTTACGAAATTGAAGGGGCATCAGGTGTATCACCAGCTTTGGCATGCTATTATACAATTCACTCCCAGATCCTAATCAAATGATTGGTCATGCGCGGTCACGTGTGATTCATTACTGAGACTATCAGACGTTTTCATGAAAATGCGGCAATATTTTCCTTACTATCATTACGTTTTTTAGTGCATGTACATGATGCGCAGTATTGCGGTAGAGGTGAGCTCTTAATACTGTGTGTGCATGGGCCTATTCTTGCGCAGCATGGCGAGAGATCAGTAAAGCTTACTATGGATATGTGTTTCTAAATTAAATTTATTAAACTTGAGATTTATTAGGTGGTCTGTCAACGACAGACCTATTGATTCGTCAGAATTTTCTTTCTTTTATTATTTCTTCCGTACACTTTTTGTGTAAACGTTTACTCAGAAATCGACATGGTCAATTTCCTTCGAATTTCTGTCAGTCATCAGGCCTATAATATCAAGTTCAAGTGCCTTCTCAAGGTCATGGAGTCATCGTGACGTCATCCAGGCGCCATTTTGTGATATTTCTGAAAATCACAAACGATCATAACTTCATAACAGAAAGTCATTTCTCATTCATATTTACCATGATCAAGGTCAATATCCGTCCGGTCAATTTCAGGTCAATAAACGCGCGCGCGCGCCTACGTCCGCGATCAGATGCCGCGATCATGCTCATATTTCACTTGCAAAGTGAGGTTTGAGAATTCCATTTTCCGTTCACGTGTAATGTCTATGTGGATTATTTTGGTATAGTGGTCATAGCACTTGCCTCCCATTCCGGCGACCCAAGTTCGATTCCTGGTGGGTCATTTTTTTTTTTTTTTTCCGTCGTTTTAAATTTGATTTTATGATCTTCTTCGACTTTTTCACAAACAATTTAATAAAATGCCTTTATGCGTGTTATATCTATGGGAGAAGAATGTCAATCGTTTGAGTACAACCCTATGGGAAATCTGGTATTAAACCTATATGGGCAATCTCCCAACTCTGCCTATATCAAAATCACCTTGCTAGTCTCCTTCCCAGACGTTTTACTTTTTCAAGTTATTCAGCCCATTTGCATAGTCTCCCGTGGAGATAGATTTCTTGTCTCTTTATTTTCTATATATTAAATCTATCATGCTGGATATTTGAACTCATCGTTCTCCATTGCATATTATCTTGCATCTCTCTTGCTCTTCTCTTTCTCTCTTATTTTGCCCCTCTTTCTCTTGCTCTTCTCTTATATCTCTCTCTACTCTTTTCTCTCCCTCTCTCTGCATATCCCTCTCTCACCTTTGCCTCTCCCTATCTCTTGCCTCCCTCACCTGACCTCTGCCCTTCTCTTTTCTTCTCTTGCCCTGTACCTCTCTGCCCTCTGGTTTCGTTCTCTCTTATGTCTACCTGTTCCTTAATTTTTACAGCTCTATTATGCTTGTTTGGCCTTTTTTATCAAATCTGCCCTTTGCATATGGCTCAGCTATTTATTAAAACGTGCATTTTATTTTGTCAATATGGATCGATTTTCTTCCAAATTTTGATATGTTGTAGCTAAGACAATTTTCTACAAGATCAGTTATTCAGATTACATAACAGACCACCTAATTCGTCCTCATGACGAATTACATTTCTATTAGGTGGTCTGTCAACGACAGACTACCTATTGATTTCGTCAGAATTTTCTTTCTTTATTATTTCTTCCGTACACTTTTTGTGTAAACGTTTACTCGAAATCGACATGGTCAATTTCCTTCAATTTCTGTCAGTCATCAGGCCCTATAATATCAAGTTCCAGTAACCTTCTCAAGGTCATGGAGTCATCGTGACGTCATCCAGGCGCCATTTTGTGATATTTTCTGAAAATCACAAACGATCATAACTTCATAACAGAAAGTCATTTCTCATTCATATTTACCATGATCAAGGTCAATATCCGTCCGGTCAATTTCAGGTCAATAAACGCGCGCGCGCGCGTACGTCCGCGCGTCAGTGCGCGCGCAAATAAAAATGCTCAAAATCGTCTTAAATTCATTTTGCATACGTTTCAGGTCATTTTAAGCATTTCGCAAAAAACGCGAAAACGCGAATTTTCGCGCGTTTTCGTTCGTGACGGCCGAACGAAAAATAATTCCTCCTAGTTTATTTTTGACATGATGTTCCTCATTTTTTCTGAACAATTTGATACCATGTTTATCCTTTTATGACCATTAATAACGGAATGAGCGTCCGTTCAAGAAACATGTCCGTGCGCGCGAGCTCTTGTAATACATAGCATATATGGGCAAAAACATGCCTATACAAAATCCATTATAGCTCTTTGGGATGCACGGGGACCTTCAATTTTTTTCATATTTGATTAGATCATGAGTCGGAGATATGATTTCTGGTCTCATTTGGCCATTATATATATCGTGACATCATCATAATGGCCTTGGAACTCAAAAAACGAATTTGCATATTATGACGTCAGCATATTTATGGAAAATTGATCGTATCTCTCTCAATATTGATCAATTTTCTTTTAAATTTCGATATGATGTAGTTAAGACAATTCTCTACAAGATTAGTGCACATCATTTTTCATTTTGATGACGTTATCATGGTGAAAATTTCATTTGAAGATGACATGTCAGAATTTTCTTAATTTGCGTGTTATGTCTATGGACGGTGAATTTCGTTCACATCATGAATCTACATGACATTAATCTTTGAGCACTATCTAGCTTATTTGTGCTCTATTTTCTCCCAAATTTGGGTATGTTATAGCTGAGACTATGGGCTATAAAAACCGTGCTTTTGGTTTTTGATCAGATGTTGGGATCATGTCAAAACTTTCAATTGAAAGTTGAAATTGCGAATTCGGTAGAACTTTGCAGGAACCATGCATTAGGTGATACGTACGTATTATTAGGTGGTCTGTCAACGACAGACTACCTATTGATTTCGTCAGAATTTTCTTTCTTTATTATTTCTTCCGTACACTTTTTGTGTAAACGTTTACTCGAAATCGACATGGTCAATTTCCTTCAATTTCTGTCAGTCATCAGGCCCTATAATATCAAGTTCCAGTAACCTTCTCAAGGTCATGGAGTCATCGTGACGTCATCCAGGCGCCATTTTGTGATATTTTCTGAAAATCACAAACGATCATAACTTCATAACAGAAAGTCATTTCTCATTCATATTTACCATGATCAAGGTCAATATCCGTCCGGTCAATTTCAGGTCAATAAACGCGCGCGCTCCGTCCGCGCGTCAGTGCGCGCGCAAATTTAAAAATGCTCAAAATCGTCTCAAATTCATTTTGCATACGTTTCAGGTCATTTTAAGCATTTCGCAAAAAACGCGAAAACGCGAATTTTCGCGCGTTTTCGTTCGTGACGGCCGAACGAAAAATAATTCCTCCTAGTTTATTTTTGACATGATGTTCCTCATTTTTTTCTGAACAATTTGATACCATGTTTATCCTTTTATGACCATTAATAACGGAATGAGCGTCCGTTCAAGAAACATGTCCGTGCGCGCGAGCTCTTGTAATACATAGCATATATGGGCAAAAACATGCCTATACAAAATCCATTATAGCTCTTTGGGATGCACGGGGACCTTCAATTTTTTTCATATTTGATTAGATCATGAGTCGGAGATATGATTTCTGGTCTCATTTGGCCATTATATATATCGTGACATCATCATAATGGCCTTGGAACTCAAAAACGAATTTGCATATTATGACGTCAGCATATTTATGGAAAATTGATCGTATCTCTCTCAATATTGATCAATTTTCTTTTAAATTTCGATATGATGTAGTTAAGACAATTCTCTACAAGATTAGTGCACATCATTTTCATTTTGATGACGTTATCATGGTGAAAATTTCATTTGAAGATGACATGTCAGAATTTTCTTAATTTGCGTGTTATGTCTATGGACGGTGAATTTCGTTCACATCATGAATCTACATGACATTAATCTTTGAGCACTATCTAGCTTATTTGTGCTCTATTTTCTCCCAAATTTGGGTATGTTATAGCTGAGACTATGGGCTATAAAAACCGTGCTTTTGGTTTTTGATCAGATGTTGGGATCATGTCAAAACTTTCAATTGAAAGTTGAAATTGCGAATTCGGTAGAACTTTGCAGGAACCATGCATTAGGTGATACGTACGTATTATTAGGTGGTCTGTCAACGACAGACTACCTATTGATTTCGTCAGAATTTTCTTTCTTTATTATTTCTTCCGTACACTTTTTGTGTAAACGTTTACTCGAAATCGACATGGTCAATTTCCTTCAATTTCTGTCAGTCATCAGGCCCTATAATATCAAGTTCCAGTAACCTTCTCAAGGTCATGGAGTCATCGTGACGTCATCCAGGCGCCATTTTGTGATATTTTCTGAAAATCACAAACGATCATAACTTCATAACAGAAAGTCATTTCTCATTCATATTTACCATGATCAAGGTCAATATCCGTCCGGTCAATTTCAGGTCAATAAACGCGCGCGCGCGTACGTCCGCGCGTCAGTGCGCGCGCAATTTAAAAATGCTCAAAATCGTCTCAAATTCATTTTGCATACGTTTCAGGTCATTTTAAGCATTTCGCAAAAAAACGCGAAAACGCGAATTTTCGCGCGTTTTCGTTCGTGACGGCCGAACGAAAAATAATTCCTCCTAGTTTATTTTTGACATGATGTTCCTCATTTTTTCTGAACAATTTGATACCATGTTTATCCTTTTATGACCATTAATAACGGAATGAGCGTCCGTTCAAGAAACATGTCCGTGCGCGCGAGCTCTTGTAATACATAGCATATATGGGCAAAAACATGCCTATACAAAATCCATTATAGCTCTTTGGGATGCACAGGGACCTTCAATTTTTTTCATATTTGATTAGATCATGAGTCGGAGATATGATTTCTGGTCTCATTTGGCCATTATATATCGTGACATCATCATAATGGCCTTGGAACTCAAAAAACGAATTTGCATATTATGACGTCAGCATATTTATGGAAAATTGATCGTATCTCTCTCAATATTGATCAATTTTCTTTTAAATTTCGATATGATGTAGTTAAGACAATTCTCTACAAGATTAGTGCACATCATTTTCATTTTGATGACGTTATCATGGTGAAAATTTCATTTGAAGATGACATGTCAGAATTTTCTTAATTTGCGTGTTATGTCTATGGACGGTGAATTTCGTTCACATCATGAATCTACATGACATTAATCTTTGAGCACTATCTAGCTTATTTGTGCTCTATTTTCTCCCAAATTTGGGTATGTTATAGCTGAGACTATGGGCTATAAAAACCGTGCTTTTGGTTTTTGATCAGATGTTGGGATCATGTCAAAACTTTCAATTGAAAGTTGAAATTGCGAATTCGGTAGAACTTTGCAGGAACCATGCATTAGGTGATACGTACGTATTATTAGGTGGTCTGTCAACGACAGACTACCTATTGATTTCGTCAGAATTTTCTTTCTTTATTATTTCTTCCGTACACTTTTTGTGTAAACGTTTACTCGAAATCGACATGGTCAATTTCCTTCAATTTCTGTCAGTCATCAGGCCCTATAATATCAAGTTCCAGTAACCTTCTCAAGGTCATGGAGTCATCGTGACGTCATCCAGGCGCCATTTTGTGATATTTTCTGAAAATCACAAACGATCATAACTTCATAACAGAAAGTCATTTCTCATTCATATTTACCATGATCAAGGTCAATATCCGTCCGGTCAATTTCAGGTCAATAAACGCGCGCGCGCGTCCGCGCGTCAGTGCGCGCGCAAATTAAAAATGCTCAAAATCGTCTCAAATTCATTTTGCATACGTTTCAGGTCATTTTAAGCATTTCGCAAAAAAACGCGAAAACGCGAATTTTCGCGCGTTTTCGTTCGTGACGGCCGAACGAAAAATAATTCCTCCTAGTTTATTTTTGACATGATGTTCCTCATTTTTTCTGAACAATTTGATACCATGTTTATCCTTTTATGACCATTAATAACGGAATGAGCGTCCGTTCAAGAAACATGTCCGTGCGCGCGAGCTCTTGTAATACATAGCATATATGGGCAAAAACATGCCTATACAAAATCCATTATAGCTCTTTGGGATGCACGGGACCTTCAATTTTTTTCATATTTGATTAGATCATGAGTCGGAGATATGATTTCTGGTCTCATTTGGCCATTATATATATCGTGACATCATCATAATGGCCTTGGAACTCAAAAAACGAATTTGCATATTATGACGTCAGCATATTTATGGAAAATTGATCGTATCTCTCTCAATATTGATCAATTTTCTTTTAAATTTCGATATGATGTAGTTAAGACAATTCTCTACAAGATTAGTGCACATCATTTTCATTTTGATGACGTTATCATGGTGAAAATTTCATTTGAAGATGACATGTCAGAATTTTCTTAATTTGCGTGTTATGTCTATGGACGGTGAATTTCGTTCACATCATGAATCTACATGACATTAATCTTTGAGCACTATCTAGCTTATTTGTGCTCTATTTTCTCCCAAATTTGGGTATGTTATAGCTGAGACTATGGGCTATAAAAACCGTGCTTTTGGTTTTTGATCAGATGTTGGGATCATGTCAAAACTTTCAATTGAAAGTTGAAATTGCGAATTCGGTAGAACTTTGCAGGAACCATGCATTAGGTGATACGTACGTATTATTAGGTGGTCTGTCAACGACAGACTACCTATTGATTTCGTCAGAATTTTCTTTCTTTATTATTTCTTCCGTACACTTTTTGTGTAAACGTTTACTCGAAATCGACATGGTCAATTTCCTTCAATTTCTGTCAGTCATCAGGCCCTATAATATCAAGTTCCAGTAACCTTCTCAAGGTCATGGAGTCATCGTGACGTCATCCAGGCGCCATTTTGTGATATTTTCTGAAAATCACAAACGATCATAACTTCATAACAGAAAGTCATTTCTCATTCATATTTACCATGATCAAGGTCAATATCCGTCCGGTCAATTTCAGGTCAATAAACGCGCGCGCGCGTACGTCCGCGCGTCAGTGCGCGCGCAAATTAAAAATGCTCAAAATCGTCTCAAATTCATTTTGCATACGTTTCAGGTCATTTTAAGCATTTCGCAAAAAAACGCGAAAACGCGAATTTTCGCGCGTTTTCGTTCGTGACGGCCGAACGAAAAATAATTCCTCCTAGTTTATTTTTGACATGATGTTCCTCATTTTTTCTGAACAATTTGATACCATGTTTATCCTTTTATGACCATTAATAACGGAATGAGCGTCCGTTCAAGAAACATGTCCGTGCGCGCGAGCTCTTGTAATACATAGCATATATGGGCAAAAACATGCCTATACAAAATCCATTATAGCTCTTTGGGATGCACAGGGACCTTCAATTTTTTTCATATTTGATTAGATCATGAGTCGGAGATATGATTTCTGGTCTCATTTGGCCATTATATATATCGTGACATCATCATAATGGCCTTGGAACTCAAAAAACGAATTTGCATATTATGACGTCAGCATATTTATGGAAAATTGATCGTATCTCTCTCAATATTGATCAATTTTCTTTTAAATTTCGATATGATGTAGTTAAGACAATTCTCTACAAGATTAGTGCACATCATTTTCATTTTGATGACGTTATCATGGTGAAAATTTCATTTGAAGATGACATGTCAGAATTTTCTTAATTTGCGTGTTATGTCTATGGACGGTGAATTTCGTTCACATCATGAATCTACATGACATTAATCTTTGAGCACTATCTAGCTTATTTGTGCTCTATTTTCTCCCAAATTTGGGTATGTTATAGCTGAGACTATGGGCTATAAAAACCGTGCTTTTGGTTTTTGATCAGATGTTGGGATCATGTCAAAACTTTCAATTGAAAGTTGAAATTGCGAATTCGGTAGAACTTTGCAGGAACCATGCATTAGGTGATACGTACGTATTATTAGGTGGTCTGTCAACGACAGACTACCTATTGATTTCGTCAGAATTTTCTTTCTTTATTATTTCTTCCGTACACTTTTTTGTGTAAACGTTTACTCGAAATCGACATGGTCAATTTCCTTCAATTTCTGTCAGTCATCAGGCCCTATAATATCAAGTTCCAGTAACCTTCTCAAGGTCATGGAGTCATCGTGACGTCATCCAGGCGCCATTTTGTGATATTTTCTGAAAATCACAAACGATCATAACTTCATAACAGAAAGTCATTTCTCATTCATATTTACCATGATCAAGGTCAATATCCGTCCGGTCAATTTCAGGTCAATAAACGCGCGCGCGCGTACGTCCGCGCGTCAGTGCGCGCGCAAATTTAAAAATGCTCAAAATCGTCTCAAATTCATTTTGCATACGTTTCAGGTCATTTAAGCATTTCGCAAAAAAACGCGAAAACGCGAATTTTCGCGCGTTTTCGTTCGTGACGGCCGAACGAAAAATAATTCCTCCTAGTTTATTTTTGACATGATGTTCCTCATTTTTTCTGAACAATTTGATACCATGTTTATCCTTTTATGACCATTAATAACGGAATGAGCGTCCGTTCAAGAAACATGTCCGTGCGCGCGAGCTCTTGTAATACATAGCATATATGGGCAAAAACATGCCTATACAAAATCCATTATAGCTCTTTGGGATGCACGGGGACCTTCAATTTTTTTCATATTTGATTAGATCATGAGTCGGAGATATGATTTCTGGTCTCATTTGGCCATTATATATATCGTGACATCATCATAATGGCCTTGGAACTCAAAAAACGAATTTGCATATTATGACGTCAGCATATTTATGGAAAATTGATCGTATCTCTCTCAATATTGATCAATTTTCTTTTAAATTTCGATATGATGTAGTTAAGACAATTCTCTACAAGATTAGTGCACATCATTTTCATTTTGATGACGTTATCATGGTGAAAATTTCATTTGAAGATGACATGTCAGAATTTTCTTAATTTGCGTGTTATGTCTATGGACGGTGAATTTCGTTCACATCATGAATCTACATGACATTAATCTTTGAGCACTATCTAGCTTATTTGTGCTCTATTTTCTCCCAAATTTGGGTATGTTATAGCTGAGACTATGGGCTATAAAAACCGTGCTTTTGGTTTTTGATCAGATGTTGGGATCATGTCAAAACTTTCAATTGAAAGTTGAAATTGCGAATTCGGTAGAACTTTGCAGGAACCATGCATTAGGTGATACGTACGTATTATTAGGTGGTCTGTCAACGACAGACTACCTATTGATTTCGTCAGAATTTTCTTTCTTTATTATTTCTTCCGTACACTTTTTGTGTAAACGTTTACTCGAAATCGACATGGTCAATTTCCTTCAATTTCTGTCAGTCATCAGGCCCTATAATATCAAGTTCCAGTAACCTTCTCAAGGTCATGGAGTCATCGTGACGTCATCCAGGCGCCATTTTGTGATATTTTCTGAAAATCACAAACGATCATAACTTCATAACAGAAAGTCATTTCTCATTCATATTTACCATGATCAAGGTCAATATCCGTCCGGTCAATTTCAGGTCAATAAACGCGCGCGCGCGTACGTCCGCGCGTCAGTGCGCGCGCAAATTAAAAATGCTCAAAATCGTCTCAAATTCATTTTGCATACGTTTCAGGTCATTTTAAGCATTTCGCAAAAAAACGCGAAAACGCGAATTTTCGCGCGTTTTCGTTCGTGACGGCCGAACGAAAAATAATTCCTCCTAGTTTATTTTTGACATGATGTTCCTCATTTTTTCTGAACAATTTGATACCATGTTTATCCTTTTATGACCATTAATAACGGAATGAGCGTCCGTTCAAGAAACATGTCCGTGCGCGCGAGCTCTTGTAATACATAGCATATATGGGCAAAAACATGCCTATACAAAATCCATTATAGCTCTTTGGGATGCACGGGGACCTTCAATTTTTTTCATATTTGATTAGATCATGAGTCGGAGATATGATTTCTGGTCTCATTTGGCCATTATATATATCGTGACATCATCATAATGGCCTTGGAACTCAAAAAACGAATTTGCATATTATGACGTCAGCATATTTATGGAAAATTGATCGTATCTCTCTCAATATTGATCAATTTTCTTTTAAATTTCGATATGATGTAGTTAAGACAATTCTCTACAAGATTAGTGCACATCATTTTCATTTTGATGACGTTATCATGGTGAAAATTTCATTTGAAGATGACATGTCAGAATTTTCTTAATTTGCGTGTTATGTCTATGGACGGTGAATTTCGTTCACATCATGAATCTACATGACATTAATCTTTGAGCACTATCTAGCTTATTTGTGCTCTATTTTCTCCCAAATTTGGGTATGTTATAGCTGAGACTATGGGCTATAAAAACCGTGCTTTTGGTTTTTGATCAGATGTTGGGATCATGTCAAAACTTTCAATTGAAAGTTGAAATTGCGAATTCGGTAGAACTTTGCAGGAACCATGCATTAGGTGATACGTACGTATTATTAGGTGGTCTGTCAACGACAGACTACCTATTGATTTCGTCAGAATTTTCTTTCTTTATTATTTCTTCCGTACACTTTTTGTGTAAACGTTTACTCGAAATCGACATGGTCAATTTCCTTCAATTTCTGTCAGTCATCAGGCCCTATAATATCAAGTTCCAGTAACCTTCTCAAGGTCATGGAGTCATCGTGACGTCATCCAGGCGCCATTTTGTGATATTTTCTGAAAATCACAAACGATCATAACTTCATAACAGAAAGTCATTTCTCATTCATATTTACCATGATCAAGGTCAATATCCGTCCGGTCAATTTCAGGTCAATAAACGCGCGCGCGCGTACGTCCGCGCGTCAGTGCGCGCGCAAATTAAAAATGCTCAAAATCGTCTCAAATTCATTTTGCATACGTTTCAGGTCATTTAAGCATTTCGCAAAAAAACGCGAAAACGCGAATTTTCGCGCGTTTTCGTTCGTGACGGCCGAACGAAAAATAATTCCTCCTAGTTTATTTTTGACATGATGTTCCTCATTTTTTCTGAACAATTTGATACCATGTTTATCCTTTTATGACCATTAATAACGGAATGAGCGTCCGTTCAAGAAACATGTCCGTGCGCGCGAGCTCTTGTAATACATAGCATATATGGGCAAAAACATGCCTATACAAAATCCATTATAGCTCTTTGGGATGCACGGGGACCTTCAATTTTTTTCATATTTGATTAGATCATGAGTCGGAGATATGATTTCTGGTCTCATTTGGCCATTATATATATCGTGACATCATCATAATGGCCTTGGAACTCAAAAAACGAATTTGCATATTATGACGTCAGCATATTTATGGAAAATTGATCGTATCTCTCTCAATATTGATCAATTTTCTTTTAAATTTCGATATGATGTAGTTAAGACAATTCTCTACAAGATTAGTGCACATCATTTTCATTTTGATGACGTTATCATGGTGAAAATTTCATTTGAAGATGACATGTCAGAATTTTCTTAATTTGCGTGTTATGTCTATGGACGGTGAATTTCGTTCACATCATGAATCTACATGACATTAATCTTTGAGCACTATCTAGCTTATTTGTGCTCTATTTTCTCCCAAATTTGGGTATGTTATAGCTGAGACTATGGGCTATAAAAACCGTGCTTTTGGTTTTTGATCAGATGTTGGGATCATGTCAAAACTTTCAATTGAAAGTTGAAATTGCGAATTCGGTAGAACTTTGCAGGAACCATGCATTAGGTGATACGTACGTATTATTAGGTGGTCTGTCAACGACAGACTACCTATTGATTTCGTCAGAATTTTCTTTCTTTATTATTTCTTCCGTACACTTTTTGTGTAAACGTTTACTCGAAATCGACATGGTCAATTTCCTTCAATTTCTGTCAGTCATCAGGCCCTATAATATCAAGTTCCAGTAACCTTCTCAAGGTCATGGAGTCATCGTGACGTCATCCAGGCGCCATTTTGTGATATTTTCTGAAAATCACAAACGATCATAACTTCATAACAGAAAGTCATTTCTCATTCATATTTACCATGATCAAGGTCAATATCCGTCCGGTCAATTTCAGGTCAATAAACGCGCGCGCGCGTACGTCCGCGCGTCAGTGCGCGCGCAAATTAAAAATGCTCAAAATCGTCTCAAATTCATTTTGCATACGTTTCAGGTCATTTTAAGCATTTCGCAAAAAAACGCGAAAACGCGAATTTTCGCGCGTTTTCGTTCGTGACGGCCGAACGAAAAATAATTCCTCCTAGTTTATTTTTGACATGATGTTCCTCATTTTTTCTGAACAATTTGATACCATGTTTATCCTTTTATGACCATTAATAACGGAATGAGCGTCCGTTCAAGAAACATGTCCGTGCGCGCGAGCTCTTGTAATACATAGCATATATGGGCAAAAACATGCCTATACAAAATCCATTATAGCTCTTTGGGATGCACGGGGACCTTCAATTTTTTTCATATTTGATTAGATCATGAGTCGGAGATATGATTTCTGGTCTCATTTGGCCATTATATATATCGTGACATCATCATAATGGCCTTGGAACTCAAAAAACGAATTTGCATATTATGACGTCAGCATATTTATGGAAAATTGATCGTATCTCTCTCAATATTGATCAATTTTCTTTTAAATTTCGATATGATGTAGTTAAGACAATTCTCTACAAGATTAGTGCACATCATTTTCATTTTGATGACGTTATCATGGTGAAAATTTCATTTGAAGATGACATGTCAGAATTTTCTTAATTTGCGTGTTATGTCTATGGACGGTGAATTTCGTTCACATCATGAATCTACATGACATTAATCTTTGAGCACTATCTAGCTTATTTGTGCTCTATTTTCTCCCAAATTTGGGTATGTTATAGCTGAGACTATGGGCTATAAAAACCGTGCTTTTGGTTTTTGATCAGATGTTGGGATCATGTCAAAACTTTCAATTGAAAGTTGAAATTGCGAATTCGGTAGAACTTTGCAGGAACCATGCATTAGGTGATACGTACGTATTATTAGGTGGTCTGTCAACGACAGACTACCTATTGATTTCGTCAGAATTTTCTTTCTTTATTATTTCTTCCGTACACTTTTTGTGTAAACGTTTACTCGAAATCGACATGGTCAATTTCCTTCAATTTCTGTCAGTCATCAGGCCCTATAATATCAAGTTCCAGTAACCTTCTCAAGGTCATGGAGTCATCGTGACGTCATCCAGGCGCCATTTTGTGATATTTTCTGAAAATCACAAACGATCATAACTTCATAACAGAAAGTCATTTCTCATTCATATTTACCATGATCAAGGTCAATATCCGTCCGGTCAATTTCAGGTCAATAAACGCGCGCGCGCGTACGTCCGCGCGTCAGTGCGCGCGCAAATTAAAAATGCTCAAAATCGTCTCAAATTCATTTTGCATACGTTTCAGGTCATTTAAGCATTTCGCAAAAAAACGCGAAAACGCGAATTTTCGCGCGTTTTCGTTCGTGACGGCCGAACGAAAAATAATTCCTCCTAGTTTATTTTTGACATGATGTTCCTCATTTTTTCTGAACAATTTGATACCATGTTTATCCTTTTATGACCATTAATAACGGAATGAGCGTCCGTTCAAGAAACATGTCCGTGCGCGCGAGCTCTTGTAATACATAGCATATATGGGCAAAAACATGCCTATACAAAATCCATTATAGCTCTTTGGGATGCACGGGGACCTTCAATTTTTTTCATATTTGATTAGATCATGAGTCGGAGATATGATTTCTGGTCTCATTTGGCCATTATATATATCGTGACATCATCATAATGGCCTTGGAACTCAAAAAACGAATTTGCATATTATGACGTCAGCATATTTATGGAAAATTGATCGTATCTCTCTCAATATTGATCAATTTTCTTTTAAATTTCGATATGATGTAGTTAAGACAATTCTCTACAAGATTAGTGCACATCATTTTCATTTTGATGACGTTATCATGGTGAAAATTTCATTTGAAGATGACATGTCAGAATTTTCTTAATTTGCGTGTTATGTCTATGGACGGTGAATTTCGTTCACATCATGAATCTACATGACATTAATCTTTGAGCACTATCTAGCTTATTTGTGCTCTATTTTCTCCCAAATTTGGGTATGTTATAGCTGAGACTATGGGCTATAAAAACCGTGCTTTTGGTTTTTGATCAGATGTTGGGATCATGTCAAAACTTTCAATTGAAAGTTGAAATTGCGAATTCGGTAGAACTTTGCAGGAACCATGCATTAGGTGATACGTACGTATTATTAGGTGGTCTGTCAACGACAGACTACCTATTGATTTCGTCAGAATTTTCTTTCTTTATTATTTCTTCCGTACACTTTTTGTGTAAACGTTTACTCGAAATCGACATGGTCAATTTCCTTCAATTTCTGTCAGTCATCAGGCCCTATAATATCAAGTTCCAGTAACCTTCTCAAGGTCATGGAGTCATCGTGACGTCATCCAGGCGCCATTTTGTGATATTTTCTGAAAATCACAAACGATCATAACTTCATAACAGAAAGTCATTTCTCATTCATATTTACCATGATCAAGGTCAATATCCGTCCGGTCAATTTCAGGTCAATAAACGCGCGCGCGCATACGTCCGCGCGTCAGTGCGCGCGCAAATTAAAAATGCTCAAAATCGTCTCAAATTCATTTTGCATACGTTTCAGGTCATTTTAAGCATTTCGCAAAAAAACGCGAAAACGCGAATTTTCGCGCGTTTTCGTTCGTGACGGCCGAACGAAAAATAATTCCTCCTAGTTTATTTTTGACATGATGTTCCTCATTTTTTCTGAACAATTTGATACCATGTTTATCCTTTTATGACCATTAATAACGGAATGAGCGTCCGTTCAAGAAACATGTCCGTGCGCGCGAGCTCTTGTAATACATAGCATATATGGGCAAAAACATGCCTATACAAAATCCATTATAGCTCTTTGGGATGCACGGGGACCTTCAATTTTTTTCATATTTGATTAGATCATGAGTCGGAGATATGATTTCTGGTCTCATTTGGCCATTATATATATCGTGACATCATCATAATGGCCTTGGAACTCAAAAAACGAATTTGCATATTATGACGTCAGCATATTTATGGAAAATTGATCGTATCTCTCTCAATATTGATCAATTTTCTTTTAAATTTCGATATGATGTAGTTAAGACAATTCTCTACAAGATTAGTGCACATCATTTTCATTTTGATGACGTTATCATGGTGAAAATTTCATTTGAAGATGACATGTCAGAATTTTCTTAATTTGCGTGTTATGTCTATGGACGGTGAATTTCGTTCACATCATGAATCTACATGACATTAATCTTTGAGCACTATCTAGCTTATTTGTGCTCTATTTTCTCCCAAATTTGGGTATGTTATAGCTGAGACTATGGGCTATAAAAACCGTGCTTTTGGTTTTTGATCAGATGTTGGGATCATGTCAAAACTTTCAATTGAAAGTTGAAATTGCGAATTCGGTAGAACTTTGCAGGAACCATGCATTAGGTGATACGTACGTATTATTAGGTGGTCTGTCAACGACAGACTACCTATTGATTTCGTCAGAATTTTCTTTCTTTATTATTTCTTCCGTACACTTTTTGTGTAAACGTTTACTCGAAATCGACATGGTCAATTTCCTTCAATTTCTGTCAGTCATCAGGCCCTATAATATCAAGTTCCAGTAACCTTCTCAAGGTCATGGAGTCATCGTGACGTCATCCAGGCGCCATTTTGTGATATTTTCTGAAAATCACAAACGATCATAACTTCATAACAGAAAGTCATTTCTCATTCATATTTACCATGATCAAGGTCAATATCCGTCCGGTCAATTTCAGGTCAATAAACGCGCGCGCGCGCGTACGTCCGCGCGTCAGTGCGCGCGCAAATTTAAAAATGCTCAAAATCGTCTCAAATTCATTTTGCATACGTTTCAGGTCATTTTAAGCATTTCGCAAAAAAACGCGAAAACGCGAATTTTCGCGCGTTTTCGTTCGTGACGGCCGAACGAAAAATAATTCCTCCTAGTTTATTTTTGACATGATGTTCCTCATTTTTTCTGAACAATTTGATACCATGTTTATCCTTTTATGACCATTAATAACGGAATGAGCGTCCGTTCAAGAAACATGTCCGTGCGCGCGAGCTCTTGTAATACATAGCATATATGGGCAAAAACATGCCTATACAAAATCCATTATAGCTCTTTGGGATGCACGGGGACCTTCAATTTTTTTCATATTTGATTAGATCATGAGTCGGAGATATGATTTCTGGTCTCATTTGGCCATTATATATATCGTGACATCATCATAATGGCCTTGGAACTCAAAAAACGAATTTGCATATTATGACGTCAGCATATTTATGGAAAATTGATCGTATCTCTCTCAATATTGATCAATTTTCTTTTAAATTTCGATATGATGTAGTTAAGACAATTCTCTACAAGATTAGTGCACATCATTTTCATTTTGATGACGTTATCATGGTGAAAATTTCATTTGAAGATGACATGTCAGAATTTTCTTAATTTGCGTGTTATGTCTATGGACGGTGAATTTCGTTCACATCATGAATCTACATGACATTAATCTTTGAGCACTATCTAGCTTATTTGTGCTCTATTTTCTCCCAAATTTGGGTATGTTATAGCTGAGACTATGGGCTATAAAAACCGTGCTTTTGGTTTTTGATCAGATGTTGGGATCATGTCAAAACTTTCAATTGAAAGTTGAAATTGCGAATTCGGTAGAACTTTGCAGGAACCATGCATTAGGTGATACGTACGTATTATTAGGTGGTCTGTCAACGACAGACTACCTATTGATTTCGTCAGAATTTTCTTTCTTTATTATTTCTTCCGTACACTTTTTGTGTAAACGTTTACTCGAAATCGACATGGTCAATTTCCTTCAATTTCTGTCAGTCATCAGGCCCTATAATATCAAGTTCCAGTAACCTTCTCAAGGTCATGGAGTCATCGTGACGTCATCCAGGCGCCATTTTGTGATATTTTCTGAAAATCACAAACGATCATAACTTCATAACAGAAAGTCATTTCTCATTCATATTTACCATGATCAAGGTCAATATCCGTCCGGTCAATTTCAGGTCAATAAACGCGCGCGCGCGTACGTCCGCGCGTCAGTGCGCGCGCAAATTAAAAATGCTCAAAA
Source organism: Mesocentrotus franciscanus (assembly GCA_037976565.1). Lineage (NCBI taxonomy): Eukaryota > Metazoa > Echinodermata > Echinoidea > Camarodonta > Strongylocentrotidae > Mesocentrotus > Mesocentrotus franciscanus. The sequence goes on from CP137668.1 coordinate 14,666,735, forward strand.
TCGTCTCAAATTCATTTTGCATACGTTTCAGGTCATTTTAAGCATTTCGCAAAAAAACGCGAAAACGCGAATTTTCGCGCGTTTTCGTTCGTGACGGCCGAACGAAAAATAATTCCTCCTAGTTTATTTTTGACATGATGTTCCTCATTTTTTCTGAACAATTTGATACCATGTTTATCCTTTTATGACCATTAATAACGGAATGAGCGTCCGTTCAAGAAACATGTCCGTGCGCGCGAGCTCTTGTAATACATAGCATATATGGGCAAAAACATGCCTATACAAAATCCATTATAGCTCTTTGGGATGCACGGGGACCTTCAATTTTTTCATATTTGATTAGATCATGAGTCGGAGATATGATTTCTGGTCTCATTTGGCCATTATATATATCGTGACATCATCATAATGGCCTTGGAACTCAAAAAACGAATTTGCATATTATGACGTCAGCATATTTATGGAAAATTGATCGTATCTCTCTCAATATTGATCAATTTTCTTTTAAATTTCGATATGATGTAGTTAAGACAATTCTCTACAAGATTAGTGCACATCATTTTCATTTTGATGACGTTATCATGGTGAAAATTTCATTTGAAGATGACATGTCAGAATTTTCTTAATTTGCGTGTTATGTCTATGGACGGTGAATTTCGTTCACATCATGAATCTACATGACATTAATCTTTGAGCACTATCTAGCTTATTTGTGCTCTATTTTCTCCCAAATTTGGGTATGTTATAGCTGAGACTATGGGCTATAAAAACCGTGCTTTTGGTTTTTGATCAGATGTTGGGATCATGTCAAAACTTTCAATTGAAAGTTGAAATTGCGAATTCGGTAGAACTTTGCAGGAACCATGCATTAGGTGATACGTACGTATTATTAGGTGGTCTGTCAACGACAGACTACCTATTGATTTCGTCAGAATTTTCTTTCTTTATTATTTCTTCCGTACACTTTTTGTGTAAACGTTTACTCGAAATCGACATGGTCAATTTCCTTCAATTTCTGTCAGTCATCAGGCCCTATAATATCAAGTTCCAGTAACCTTCTCAAGGTCATGGAGTCATCGTGACGTCATCCAGGCGCCATTTTGTGATATTTTCTGAAAATCACAAACGATCATAACTTCATAACAGAAAGTCATTTCTCATTCATATTTACCATGATCAAGGTCAATATCCGTCCGGTCAATTTCAGGTCAATAAACGCGCGCGCGCGTACGTCCGCGCGTCAGTGCGCGCGCAAAATTAAAAATGCTCAAAATCGTCTCAAATTCATTTTGCATACGTTTCAGGTCATTTTAAGCATTTCGCAAAAAAACGCGAAAACGCGAATTTTCGCGCGTTTTCGTTCGTGACGGCCGAACGAAAAATAATTCCTCCTAGTTTATTTTTGACATGATGTTCCTCATTTTTTCTGAACAATTTGATACCATGTTTATCCTTTTATGACCATTAATAACGGAATGAGCGTCCGTTCAAGAAACATGTCCGTGCGCGCGAGCTCTTGTAATACATAGCATATATGGGCAAAAACATGCCTATACAAAATCCATTATAGCTCTTTGGGATGCACGGGGACCTTCAATTTTTTCATATTTGATTAGATCATGAGTCGGAGATATGATTTCTGGTCTCATTTGGCCATTATATATATCGTGACATCATCATAATGGCCTTGGAACTCAAAAAACGAATTTGCATATTATGACGTCAGCATATTTATGGAAAATTGATCGTATCTCTCTCAATATTGATCAATTTTCTTTTAAATTTCGATATGATGTAGTTAAGACAATTCTCTACAAGATTAGTGCACATCATTTTCATTTTGATGACGTTATCATGGTGAAAATTTCATTTGAAGATGACATGTCAGAATTTTCTTAATTTGCGTGTTATGTCTATGGACGGTGAATTTCGTTCACATCATGAATCTACATGACATTAATCTTTGAGCACTATCTAGCTTATTTGTGCTCTATTTTCTCCCAAATTTGGGTATGTTATAGCTGAGACTATGGGCTATAAAAACCGTGCTTTTGGTTTTTGATCAGATGTTGGGATCATGTCAAAACTTTCAATTGAAAGTTGAAATTGCGAATTCGGTAGAACTTTGCAGGAACCATGCATTAGGTGATACGTACGTATTATTAGGTGGTCTGTCAACGACAGACTACCTATTGATTTCGTCAGAATTTTCTTTCTTTATTATTTCTTCCGTACACTTTTTTGTGTAAACGTTTACTCGAAATCGACATGGTCAATTTCCTTCAATTTCTGTCAGTCATCAGGCCCTATAATATCAAGTTCCAGTAACCTTCTCAAGGTCATGGAGTCATCGTGACGTCATCCAGGCGCCATTTTGTGATATTTTCTGAAAATCACAAACGATCATAACTTCATAACAGAAAGTCATTTCTCATTCATATTTACCATGATCAAGGTCAATATCCGTCCGGTCAATTTCAGGTCAATAAACGCGCGCGCGCGTACGTCCGCGCGTCAGTGCGCGCGCAAAATTAAAAATGCTCAAAATCGTCTCAAATTCATTTTGCATACGTTTCAGGTCATTTTAAGCATTTCGCAAAAAAACGCGAAAACGCGAATTTTCGCGCGTTTTCGTTCGTGACGGCCGAACGAAAAATAATTCCTCCTAGTTTATTTTTGACATGATGTTCCTCATTTTTTCTGAACAATTTGATACCATGTTTATCCTTTTATGACCATTAATAACGGAATGAGCGTCCGTTCAAGAAACATGTCCGTGCGCGCGAGCTCTTGTAATACATAGCATATATGGGCAAAAACATGCCTATACAAAATCCATTATAGCTCTTTGGGATGCACGGGGACCTTCAATTTTTTTCATATTTGATTAGATCATGAGTCGGAGATATGATTTCTGGTCTCATTTGGCCATTATATATATCGTGACATCATCATAATGGCCTTGGAACTCAAAAAACGAATTTGCATATTATGACGTCAGCATATTTATGGAAAATTGATCGTATCTCTCTCAATATTGATCAATTTTCTTTTAAATTTCGATATGATGTAGTTAAGACAATTCTCTACAAGATTAGTGCACATCATTTTCATTTTGATGACGTTATCATGGTGAAAATTTCATTTGAAGATGACATGTCAGAATTTTCTTAATTTGCGTGTTATGTCTATGGACGGTGAATTTCGTTCACATCATGAATCTACATGACATTAATCTTTGAGCACTATCTAGCTTATTTGTGCTCTATTTTCTCCCAAATTTGGGTATGTTATAGCTGAGACTATGGGCTATAAAAACCGTGCTTTTGGTTTTTGATCAGATGTTGGGATCATGTCAAAACTTTCAATTGAAAGTTGAAATTGCGAATTCGGTAGAACTTTGCAGGAACCATGCATTAGGTGATACGTACGTATTATTAGGTGGTCTGTCAACGACAGACTACCTATTGATTTCGTCAGAATTTTCTTTCTTTATTATTTCTTCCGTACACTTTTTGTGTAAACGTTTACTCGAAATCGACATGGTCAATTTCCTTCAATTTCTGTCAGTCATCAGGCCCTATAATATCAAGTTCCAGTAACCTTCTCAAGGTCATGGAGTCATCGTGACGTCATCCAGGCGCCATTTTGTGATATTTTCTGAAAATCACAAACGATCATAACTTCATAACAGAAAGTCATTTCTCATTCATATTTACCATGATCAAGGTCAATATCCGTCCGGTCAATTTCAGGTCAATAAACGCGCGCGTACGCGTACGTCCGCGCGTCAGTGCGCGCGCAAATTAAAAATGCTCAAAATCGTCTCAAATTCATTTTGCATACGTTTCAGGTCATTTTAAGCATTTCGCAAAAAAACGCGAAAACGCGAATTTTCGCGCGTTTTCGTTCGTGACGGCCGAACGAAAAATAATTCCTCCTAGTTTATTTTTGACATGATGTTCCTCATTTTTTCTGAACAATTTGATACCATGTTTATCCTTTTATGACCATTAATAACGGAATGAGCGTCCGTTCAAGAAACATGTCCGTGCGCGCGAGCTCTTGTAATACATAGCATATATGGGCAAAAACATGCCTATACAAAATCCATTATAGCTCTTTGGGATGCACGGGACCTTCAATTTTTTCATATTTGATTAGATCATGAGTCGGAGATATGATTTCTGGTCTCATTTGGCCATTATATATATCGTGACATCATCATAATGGCCTTGGAACTCAAAAAACGAATTTGCATATTATGACGTCAGCATATTTATGGAAAATTGATCGTATCTCTCTCAATATTGATCAATTTTCTTTTAAATTTCGATATGATGTAGTTAAGACAATTCTCTACAAGATTAGTGCACATCATTTTCATTTTGATGACGTTATCATGGTGAAAATTTCATTTGAAGATGACATGTCAGAATTTTCTTAATTTGCGTGTTATGTCTATGGACGGTGAATTTCGTTCACATCATGAATCTACATGACATTAATCTTTGAGCACTATCTAGCTTATTTGTGCTCTATTTTCTCCCAAATTTGGGTATGTTATAGCTGAGACTATGGGCTATAAAAACCGTGCTTTTGGTTTTTGATCAGATGTTGGGATCATGTCAAAACTTTCAATTGAAAGTTGAAATTGCGAATTCGGTAGAACTTTGCAGGAACCATGCATTAGGTGATACGTACGTATTATTAGGTGGTCTGTCAACGACAGACTACCTATTGATTTCGTCAGAATTTTCTTTCTTTATTATTTCTTCCGTACACTTTTTTGTGTAAACGTTTACTCGAAATCGACATGGTCAATTTCCTTCAATTTCTGTCAGTCATCAGGCCCTATAATATCAAGTTCCAGTAACCTTCTCAAGGTCATGGAGTCATCGTGACGTCATCCAGGCGCCATTTTGTGATATTTTCTGAAAATCACAAACGATCATAACTTCATAACAGAAAGTCATTTCTCATTCATATTTACCATGATCAAGGTCAATATCCGTCCGGTCAATTTCAGGTCAATAAACGCGCGCGCGCGCGTACGTCCGCGCGTCAGTGCGCGCGCAAATTTAAAAATGCTCAAAATCGTCTCAAATTCATTTTGCATACGTTTCAGGTCATTTTAAGCATTTCGCAAAAAAACGCGAAAACGCGAATTTTCGCGCGTTTTCGTTCGTGACGGCCGAACGAAAAATAATTCCTCCTAGTTTATTTTTGACATGATGTTCCTCATTTTTTCTGAACAATTTGATACCATGTTTATCCTTTTATGACCATTAATAACGGAATGAGCGTCCGTTCAAGAAACATGTCCGTGCGCGCGAGCTCTTGTAATACATAGCATATATGGGCAAAAACATGCCTATACAAAATCCATTATAGCTCTTTGGGATGCACGGGGACCTTCAATTTTTTCATATTTGATTAGATCATGAGTCGGAGATATGATTTCTGGTCTCATTTGGCCATTATATATATCGTGACATCATCATAATGGCCTTGGAACTCAAAAACGAATTTGCATATTATGACGTCAGCATATTTATGGAAAATTGATCGTATCTCTCTCAATATTGATCAATTTTCTTTTAAATTTCGATATGATGTAGTTAAGACAATTCTCTACAAGATTAGTGCACATCATTTTCATTTTGATGACGTTATCATGGTGAAAATTTCATTTGAAGATGACATGTCAGAATTTTCTTAATTTGCGTGTTATGTCTATGGACGGTGAATTTCGTTCACATCATGAATCTACATGACATTAATCTTTGAGCACTATCTAGCTTATTTGTGCTCTATTTTCTCCCAAATTTGGGTATGTTATAGCTGAGACTATGGGCTATAAAAACCGTGCTTTTGGTTTTTGATCAGATGTTGGGATCATGTCAAAACTTTCAATTGAAAGTTGAAATTGCGAATTCGGTAGAACTTTGCAGGAACCATGCATTAGGTGATACGTACGTATTATTAGGTGGTCTGTCAACGACAGACTACCTATTGATTTCGTCAGAATTTTCTTTCTTTATTATTTCTTCCGTACACTTTTTGTGTAAACGTTTACTCGAAATCGACATGGTCAATTTCCTTCAATTTCTGTCAGTCATCAGGCCCTATAATATCAAGTTCCAGTAACCTTCTCAAGGTCATGGAGTCATCGTGACGTCATCCAGGCGCCATTTTGTGATATTTTCTGAAAATCACAAACGATCATAACTTCATAACAGAAAGTCATTTCTCATTCATATTTACCATGATCAAGGTCAATATCCGTCCGGTCAATTTCAGGTCAATAAACGCGCGCGCGTACGTCCGCGCGTCAGTGCGCGCGCAAAATTTTAAAATGCTCAAAATCGTCTCAAATTCATTTTGCATACGTTTCAGGTCATTTTAAGCATTTCGCAAAAAAACGCGAAAACGCGAATTTTCGCGCGTTTTCGTTCGTGACGGCCGAACGAAAAATAATTCCTCCTAGTTTATTTTTGACATGATGTTCCTCATTTTTTCTGAACAATTTGATACCATGTTTATCCTTTTATGACCATTAATAACGGAATGAGCGTCCGTTCAAGAAACATGTCCGTGCGCGCGAGCTCTTGTAATACATAGCATATATGGGCAAAAACATGCCTATACAAAATCCATTATAGCTCTTTGGGATGCACGGGACCTTCAATTTTTTTCATATTTGATAGATCATGAGTCGGAGATATGATTTCATGTCTCATTTGGCCATTATATATATCGTGACATCATCATAATGGCCTTGGAACTCAAAAACGAATTTGCATATTATGACGTCAGCATATTTATGGAAAATTGATTGTATCTCTGTAAATATTGATCAATTTTCTTTTAAATTTCGATATGATGTAGTTAAGACAATTCTCTACAAGATTAGTGCACATCATTTTTCATTTTGATGACGTTATCATGGTGAAAATTTCATTTGAAGATGACATGTCAGAATTTTCTTAATTTGCGTGTTATGTCTATGGACGGTGAATTTCGTTCACATCATGAATCTACATGACATTAATCTTTGAGCACTATCTAGCTTATTTGTGCTCTATTTTCTCCCAAATTTGGGTATGTTATAGCTGAGACTATGGGCTATAAAAACCGTGCTTTTGGTTTTTGATCAGATGTTGGGATCATGTCAAAACTTTCAATTGAAAGTTGAAATTGCGAATTCGGTAGAACTTTGCAGGAACCATGCATTAGGTGATACGTACGTATTATTAGGTGGTCTGTCAACGACAGACTACCTATTGATTTCGTCAGAATTTTCTTTCTTTATTATTTCTTCCGTACACTTTTTGTGTAAACGTTTACTCGAAATCGACATGGTCAATTTCCTTCAATTTCTGTCAGTCATCAGGCCCTATAATATCAAGTTCCAGTAACCTTCTCAAGGTCATGGAGTCATCGTGACGTCATCCAGGCGCCATTTTGTGATATTTTCTGAAAATCACAAACGATCATATCTTCATAACAGAAAGTCATTTCTCATTCATATTTACCATGATCAAGGTCAATATCCGTCCGGTCAATTTCAGGTCAATAAACGCGCGCGCGCGCGTACGTCCGCGCGTCAGTGCGCGCGCAAATTTAAAAATGCTCAAAATCGTCTCAAATTCATTTTGCATACGTTTCAGGTCATTTTAAGCATTTCGCAAAAAAACGCGAAAACGCGAATTTTCGCGCGTTTTCGTTCGTGACGGCCGAACGAAAAATAATTCCTCCTAGTTTATTTTTGACATGATATTCCTCATTTTTTCTGAACAATTTGATACCATGTTTATCCTTTTATGACCATTAATAACGGAATGAGCGTCCGTTCAAGAAACATGTCCGTGCGCGCGAGCTCTTGTAATACATAGCATATATGGGCAAAAACATGCCTATACAAAATCCATTATAGCTCTTTGGGATGCATGGGACCTTCAATTTTTTCATATTTGATAGATCATGAGTCGGAGATATGATTTCATGTCTCATTTGGCCATTATATATATCGTGACATCATCATAATGGCCTTGGAACTCAAAAACGAATTTGCATATTATGACGTCAGCATATTTATGGAAAATTGATTGTATCTCTGTAAATATTGATCAATTTTCTTCCAAATTTCGATATGTTGTAGTTAAGACAATTCTCTACAAGATTAGTGCACATCATTTTTCATTTTGATGACGTTATCATGGTGAAAATTTCATTTGAAGATGACATGTCAGAATTTTCTTAATTTGCGTGTTATGTCTATGGACGGTGAATTTCGTTCACATCATGAATCTACATGACATTAATCTTTGAGCACTATCTAGCTTATTTGTGCTCTATTTTCTCCCAAATTTGGGTATGTTATAGCTGAGACTATGGGCTATAAAAACCGTGCTTTTGGTTTTTGATCAGATGTTGGGATCATGTCAAAACTTTCAATTGAAAGTTGAAATTGCGAATTCGGTAGAACTTTGCAGGAACCATGCATTAGGTGATACGTACGTATTATTAGGTGGTCTGTCAACGACAGACTACCTATTGATTTCGTCAGAATTTTCTTTCTTTATTATTTCTTCCGTACACTTTTTGTGTAAACGTTTACTCGAAATCGACATGGTCAATTTCCTTCAATTTCTGTCAGTCATCAGGCCCTATAATATCAAGTTCCAGTAACCTTCTCAAGGTCATGGAGTCATCGTGACGTCATCCAGGCGCCATTTTGTGATATTTTCTGAAAATCACAAACGATCATAACTTCATAACAGAAAGTCATTTCTCATTCATATTTACCATGATCAAGGTCAATATCCGTCCGGTCAATTTCAGGTCAATAAACGCGCGCGCGTACGTCCGCGCGTCAGTGCGCGCGCAAATTTAAAAATGCTCAAAATCGTCTCAAATTCATTTTGCATACGTTTCAGGTCATTTTAAGCATTTCGCGCGTTTTCGTTCGTGACGGCCGAACGCAAAATAATTCCTCCTAGTTCATTTTTGACATGATATTCCTCATTTTTTCTGAACAATTTGATACCATGTTTATCCTTTTATGACCATTAATAACGGAATGAGCGTCCGTTCAAGAAACATGTCCGTGCGCGCGAGCTCTTGTAATACATAGCATATATGGGCAAAAACATGCCTATACAAAATCCATTATAGCTCTTTGGGATGCACGGGACCTTCAATTTTTTTCATATTTGATTAGATCATGAGTCGGAGATATGATTTCTGTCTCATTTGGCCATTATATATATCGTGACATCATCATAATGGCCTTGGAACTCAAAAACGAATTTGCATATTATGACGTCAGCATATTTATGCAAAATTGATTGTATCTCTCTAAATATTGATCAATTTTCTTCCAAATTTCGATATGATGTAGTTAAGACAATTCTCTACAAGATTAGTGCACATCATTTTTCATTTTGATGACGTTATCATGGTGAAAATTTCATTTGAAGATGACATGTCAGAATTTTCTTAATTTGCGTGTTATGTCTATGGACGGTGAATTTCGTTCACATCATGAATCTACATGACATTAATCTTTGAGCACTATCTAGCTTATTTGTGCTCTATTTTCTCCCAAATTTGGGTATGTTATAGCTGAGACTATGGGCTATAAAAACCGTGCTTTTGGTTTTTGATCAGATGTTGGGATCATGTCAAAACTTTCAATTGAAAGTTGAAATTGCGAATTCGGTAGAACTTTGCAGGAACCATGCATTAGGTGATACGTACGTATTATTAGGTGGTCTGTCAACGACAGACTACCTATTGATTTCGTCAGAATTTTCTTTCTTTATTATTTCTTCCGTACACTTTTTGTGTAAACGTTTACTCGAAATCGACATGGTCAATTTCCTTCAATTTCTGTCAGTCATCAGGCCCTATAATATCAAGTTCCAGTAACCTTCTCAAGGTCATGGAGTCATCGTGACGTCATCCAGGCGCCATTTTGTGATATTTTCTGAAAATCACAAACGATCATAACTTCATAACAGAAAGTCATTTCTCATTCATATTTACCATGATCAAGGTCAATATCCGTCCGGTCAATTTCAGGTCAATAAACGCGCGCGCGCGTACGTCCGCGCGTCAGTGCGCGCGCAAATTAAAAATGCTCAAAATCGTCTCAAATTCATTTTGCATACGTTTCAGGTCATTTAAGCATTTCGCAAAAAACGCGAAAACGCGAATTTTCGCGCGTTTTCGTTCGTGACGGCCGAACGAAAAATAATTCCTCCTAGTTTATTTTTGACATGATGTTCCTCATTTTTTCTGAACAATTTGATACCATGTTTATCCTTTTATGACCATTAATAACGGAATGAGCGTCCGTTCAAGAAACATGTCCGTGCGCGCGAGCTCTTGTAATACATAGCATATATGGGCAAAAACATGCCTATACAAAATCCATTATAGCTCTTTGGGATGCACGGGGACCTTCAATTTTTTCATATTTGATTAGATCATGAGTCGGAGATATGATTTCTGGTCTCATTTGGCCATTATATATATCGTGACATCATCATAATGGCCTTGGAACTCAAAAAACGAATTTGCATATTATGACGTCAGCATATTTATGGAAAATTGATCGTATCTCTCTCAATATTGATCAATTTTCTTTTAAATTTCGATATGATGTAGTTAAGACAATTCTCTACAAGATTAGTGCACATCATTTTTCATTTTGATGACGTTATCATGGTGAAAATTTCATTTGAAGATGACATGTCAGAATTTTCTTAATTTGCGTGTTATGTCTATGGACGGTGAATTTCGTTCACATCATGAATCTACATGACATTAATCTTTGAGCACTATCTAGCTTATTTGTGCTCTATTTTCTCCCAAATTTGGGTATGTTATAGCTGAGACTATGGGCTATAAAAACCGTGCTTTTGGTTTTTGATCAGATGTTGGGATCATGTCAAAACTTTCAATTGAAAGTTGAAATTGCGAATTCGGTAGAACTTTGCAGGAACCATGCATTAGGTGATACGTACGTATTATTAGGTGGTCTGTCAACGACAGACTACCTATTGATTTCGTCAGAATTTTCTTTCTTTATTATTTCTTCCGTACACTTTTTTGTGTAAACGTTTACTCGAAATCGACATGGTCAATTTCCTTCGAATTTCTGTCAGTCATCAGGCCCTATAATATCAAGTTCCAGTAACCTTCTCAAGGTCATGGAGTCATCGTGACGTCATCCAGGCGCCATTTTGTGATATTTTCTGAAAATCACAAACGATCATAACTTCATAACAGAAAGTCATTTCTCATTCATATTTACCATGATCAAGGTCAATATCCGTCCGGTCAATTTCAGGTCAATAAACGCGCGCGCGCGTACGTCCGCGCGTCAGTGCGCGCGCAAATTTAAAAATGCTCAAAATCGTCTCAAATTCATTTTGCATACGTTTCAGGTCATTTTAAGCATTTCGCAAAAAACGCGAAAACGCGAATTTTCGCGCGTTTTCGTTCGTGACGGCCGAACGAAAATAATTCCTCCTAGTTTATTTTTGACATGATGTTCCTCATTTTTTCTGAACAATTTGATACCATGTTTATCCTTTTATGACCATTAATAACGGAATGAGCGTCCGTTCAAGAAACATGTCCGTGCGCGCGAGCTCTTGTAATACATAGCATATATGGGCAAAAACATGCCTATACAAAATCCATTATAGCTCTTTGGGATGCACGGGACCTTCAATTTTTTTCATATTTGATTAGATCATGAGTCGGAGATATGATTTCTGGTCTCATTTGGCCATTATATATATCGTGACATCATCATAATGGCCTTGGAACTCAAAAACGAATTTGCATATTATGACGTCAGCATATTTATGGAAAATTGATCGTATCTCTCTCAATATTGATCAATTTTCTTTTAAATTTCGATATGATGTAGTTAAGACAATTCTCTACAAGATTAGTGCACATCATTTTTCATTTTGATGACGTTATCATGGTGAAAATTTCATTTGAAGATGACATGTCAGAATTTTCTTAATTTGCGTGTTATGTCTATGGACGGTGAATTTCGTTCACATCATGAATCTACATGACATTAATCTTTGAGCACTATCTAGCTTATTTGTGCTCTATTTTCTCCCAAATTTGGGTATGTTATAGCTGAGACTATGGGCTATAAAAACCGTGCTTTTGGTTTTTGATCAGATGTTGGGATCATGTCAAAACTTTCAATTGAAAGTTGAAATTGCGAATTCGGTAGAACTTTGCAGGAACCATGCATTAGGTGATACGTACGTATTATTAGGTGGTCTGTCAACGACAGACTACCTATTGATTTCGTCAGAATTTTCTTTCTTTATTATTTCTTCCGTACACTTTTTGTGTAAACGTTTACTCGAAATCGACATGGTCAATTTCCTTCGAATTTCTGTCAGTCATCAGGCCCTATAATATCAAGTTCCAGTAACCTTCTCAAGGTCATGGAGTCATCGTGACGTCATCCAGGCGCCATTTTGTGATATTTTCTGAAAATCACAAACGATCATAACTTCATAACAGAAAGTCATTTCTCATTCATATTTACCATGATCAAGGTCAATATCCGTCCGGTCAATTTCAGGTCAATAAACGCGCGCGCGCGTACGTCCGCGCGTCAGTGCGCGCAAATTTAAAAATGCTCAAAATCGTCTCAAATTCATTTTGCATACGTTTCAGGTCATTTTAAGCATTTCGCAAAAACGCGAAAACGCGAATTTTCGCGCGTTTTCGTTCGTGACGGCCGAACGAAAATAATTCCTCCTAGTTTATTTTTGACATGATGTTCCTCATTTTTTCTGAACAATTTGATACCATGTTTATCCTTTTATGACCATTAATAACGGAATGAGCGTCCGTTCAAGAAACATGTCCGTGCGCGCGAGCTCTTGTAATACATAGCATATATGGGCAAAAACATGCCTATACAAAATCCATTATAGCTCTTTGGGATGCACGGGGACCTTCAATTTTTTCATATTTGATTAGATCATGAGTCGGAGATATGATTTCTGGTCTCATTTGGCCATTATATATATCGTGACATCATCATAATGGCCTTGGAACTCAAAAACGAATTTGCATATTATGACGTCAGCATATTTATGGAAAATTGATCGTATCTCTCTCAATATTGATCAATTTTCTTTTAAATTTCGATATGATGTAGTTAAGACAATTCTCTACAAGATTAGTGCACATCATTTTTCATTTTGATGACGTTATCATGGTGAAAATTTCATTTGAAGATGACATGTCAGAATTTTCTTAATTTGCGTGTTATGTCTATGGACGGTGAATTTCGTTCACATCATGAATCTACATGACATTAATCTTTGAGCACTATCTAGCTTATTTGTGCTCTATTTTCTCCCAAATTTGGGTATGTTATAGCTGAGACTATGGGCTATAAAAACCGTGCTTTTGGTTTTTGATCAGATGTTGGGATCATGTCAAAACTTTCAATTGAAAGTTGAAATTGCGAATTCGGTAGAACTTTGCAGGAACCATGCATTAGGTGATACGTACGTATTATTAGGTGGTCTGTCAACGACAGACTACCTATTGATTTCGTCAGAATTTTCTTTCTTTATTATTTCTTCCGTACACTTTTTGTGTAAACGTTTACTCGAAATCGACATGGTCAATTTCCTTCGAATTTCTGTCAGTCATCAGGCCCTATAATATCAAGTTCCAGTAACCTTCTCAAGGTCATGGAGTCATCGTGACGTCATCCAGGCGCCATTTTGTGATATTTTCTGAAAATCACAAACGATCATAACTTCATAACAGAAAGTCATTTCTCATTCATATTTACCATGATCAAGGTCAATATCCGTCCGGTCAATTTCAGGTCAATAAACGCGCGCGCGCGTACGTCCGCGCGTCAGTGCGCGCGCAAATTAAAAATGCTCAAAATCGTCTCAAATTCATTTTGCATACGTTTCAGGTCATTTTAAGCATTTCGCAAAAAAACGCGAAAACGCGAATTTTCGCGCGTTTTCGTTCGTGGCCGAACGAAAAATAATTCCTCCTAGTTTATTTTTGACATGATGTTCCTCATTTTTTCTGAACAATTTGATACCATGTTTATCCTTTTATGACCATTAATAACGGAATGAGCGTCCGTTCAAGAAACATGTCCGTGCGCGCGAGCTCTTGTAATACATAGCATATATGGGCAAAAACATGCCTATACAAAATCCATTATAGCTCTTTGGGATGCACGGGGACCTTCAATTTTTTTCATATTTGATTAGATCATGAGTCGGAGATATGATTTCTGGTCTCATTTGGCCATTATATATATCGTGACATCATCATAATGGCCTTGGAACTCAAAAAACGAATTTGCATATTATGACGTCAGCATATTTATGGAAAATTGATCGTATCTCTCTCAATATTGATCAATTTTCTTTTAAATTTCGATATGATGTAGTTAAGACAATTCTCTACAAGATTAGTGCACATCATTTTCATTTTGATGACGTTATCATGGTGAAAATTTCATTTGAAGATGACATGTCAGAATTTTCTTAATTTGCGTGTTATGTCTATGGACGGTGAATTTCGTTCACATCATGAATCTACATGACATTAATCTTTGAGCACTATCTAGCTTATTTGTGCTCTATTTTCTCCCAAATTTGGGTATGTTATAGCTGAGACTATGGGCTATAAAAACCGTGCTTTTGGTTTTTGATCAGATGTTGGGATCATGTCAAAACTTTCAATTGAAAGTTGAAATTGCGAATTCGGTAGAACTTTGCAGGAACCATGCATTAGGTGATACGTACGTATTATTAGGTGGTCTGTCAACGACAGACTACCTATTGATTTCGTCAGAATTTTCTTTCTTTATTATTTCTTCCGTACACTTTTTGTGTAAACGTTTACTCGAAATCGACATGGTCAATTTCCTTCAATTTCTGTCAGTCATCAGGCCCTATAATATCAAGTTCAGTAACCTTCTCAAGGTCATGGAGTCATCGTGACGTCATCCAGGCGCCATTTTGTGATATTTTCTGAAAATCACAAACGATCATAACTTCATAACAGAAAGTCATTTCTCATTCATATTTACCATGATCAAGGTCAATATCCGTCCGGTCAATTTCAGGTCAATAAACGCGCGCGCGCGTACGTCCGCGCGTCAGTGCGCGCGCAAATTTAAAAATGCTCAAAATCGTCTCAAATTCATTTTGCATACGTTTCAGGTCATTTTAAGCATTTCGCAAAAACGCGAAAACGCGAATTTTCGCGCGTTTTCGTTCGTGACGGCCGAACGAAAAATAATTCCTCCTAGTTTATTTTTGACATGATGTTCCTCATTTTTTCTGAACAATTTGATACCATGTTTATCCTTTTATGACCATTAATAACGGAATGAGCGTCCGTTCAAGAAACATGTCCGTGCGCGCGAGCTCTTGTAATACATAGCATATATGGGCAAAAACATGCCTATACAAAATCCATTATAGCTCTTTGGGATGCACGGGGACCTTCAATTTTTTTCATATTTGATTAGATCATGAGTCGGAGATATGATTTCTGGTCTCATTTGGCCATTATATATATCGTGACATCATCATAATGGCCTTGGAACTCAAAAAACGAATTTGCATATTATGACGTCAGCATATTTATGGAAAATTGATCGTATCTCTCTCAATATTGATCAATTTTCTTTTAAATTTCGATATGATGTAGTTAAGACAATTCTCTACAAGATTAGTGCACATCATTTTTCATTTTGATGACGTTATCATGGTGAAAATTTCATTTGAAGATGACATGTCAGAATTTTCTTAATTTGCGTGTTATGTCTATGGACGGTGAATTTCGTTCACATCATGAATCTACATGACATTAATCTTTGAGCACTATCTAGCTTATTTGTGCTCTATTTTCTCCCAAATTTGGGTATGTTATAGCTGAGACTATGGGCTATAAAAACCGAGCTTTTGGTTTTTGATCAGACGATGGGAACATGTCGAAATTTTCAATTGAATGTTGAAATCGCGACTATGCTAAGGCCGTTTGTCAGCTTTGCTTGTTAAGTCTATGAGAAATATTTTGGTCCATTGGTTAAAGCGCTTGCCTCCCATTCAATCGACCCAGGCTCTAAGCTTTGATTCCCCGTGGGTCATTTTTAAAAATTTATTTTTGGTTCTGTTTTTACATATGATTTGATCACCTCTTCCACTGTCATAACATATACAATCACAAACAACGTAATAGAATGCCTAATTTTGCACGTTATTTCTCTGGGAGAGGAATGTCAATAGTTTGCGTACAACCCTATGGGAAATCTGATTCCTTGTTATTGATTAAACCTATATAGTGTTAATCTGTCTATTGGTTAAGAAACTAGAAGTGGAATGGAAATGCTTGGACAAAAGCATTCAGCATGGAAATAAGACACTACCAACTAAAAAGAAACCAGCAAAACAACCATGGATGACAGAAAAGTTTCTGAACTTGATGCAGGAGAGGCAAAAGCAAGTCAGAAACTCCAAATCATACAGAGACATCAATAAGGTAATTGATAATGAATGTAAAAAGCAAAAGAAGAATGGCTAACTCAAAAATTTGTTACAATAGAGCATTTCTCCAAGACAAACCAAACAAATGAAATGCACAGAGAAATCAAGCATTTTAAAAAGAAGAAAAACAAGGCAGCAAGCGGATGTATCAAGAACAAAGATGGAACATCTTCCTCTTTGAAAAGGAAGATATTAAACAAAGATGGGAAGAATATATCCAAGACCTATTTGATGATGACAGAGGTCAATAACTTCCAATCACTGACAACGAGGGTCCAAGTATACTGAACCAGCAGTTAAACATGCTCTGCATTCACTGGGAGCTTAATCTGAAGGCCCGGATGGGATTACACGGGATGAACTTGTGGCCTTAAAAGAATTTGGGATTGAACATTTGACTAGTATTTGCCAAATGATATACAATACAGGTCATATTCCTGAAGATCTGAAAAAGTCGATATTTGTGACAATTCCAAAGAAGCCTAAGGCAAGTGTATGTGAAGATTTCCGGACAAGTAGCCTTATGAGCCATGTAACCAAGTTGCTCTTAAAGATCATTCTCGACAAAATAAAATTTCAAATTGACAATGAAGTAGGAAAGAAACAGTTTGGTTTCGGACCTCAAAGTGGTACTAGAGAAGCCATATTCTGTATGAGAATGATGACAGAAAGGTATATTGCAGCTAGTAAACAAAGAACTATATGTGTGCTTTATTGACTACTCTAAAGCATTCGACAAAATTCACCACGCCAAATTGATTGAAAGCTTACAAAAAATTAATCTGGATGGTAAAAACATACGTCTCATATCTAAACTTTACTGGGAGCAGACAGCAAAATTAACAATGAAATTACAGGTTACACAAAAATCAAAAGAGGAGTACGTCAGGGATGCGCAATGTCCCCATCTCTGTTCAACTTGTGCACAGAGTTGGTATTCAGGAAATTTCAGATATGAAAGGTGTTAGTATTGGGGTGTAAATATTAATAATTTACGTTGTGCTGACGACACTGTACTTTGCGCAGAGAATAAAGCAGATTTACAACATGTATTTGATATTGTAAAAGTCAAAAGTGAAGAGTTTGGTCTATATATGCATGAATGTCAAGAAAACTAAGTCTATGATTTTTAGTAGAACAGAGAATACGCCTAGAATCTGTTTGAAACTCGATGGACATATTATTGAGCAGGTCAGTAATGACATCTACTTAGGACAAAATATCACAGATGATGCCAGATGCGAAGCAGAAAAAAAAGAAGAATAGAAATAGCTAGGAATACATTTCTGGCAATGAAATACTCATTCACAGATAGAAAGGTGAAATTTGCGCTTAGGTTAAGACTAGTAAACTGTTATGTATGGTCTGTATGGAGCAGAAACATGGACAATAAGCAAGGCCATTGAAAATAGAATAACATCTTTTGAAATGTGAATTTACAGAAGAAAAATGAAAATAACCTGGAAACGAATGAAAACAGACATAGAGATATTGCACATGGCAGGGCGTAAACAAATTGCACTGGTAGGATTAGTTAAAGAGAGAAAAGTGAAATACTTTGGTCATGTTAAAAGGCACCAGAGCCTCTTAAAGGATGTGTTGGAGGGAAGGGTGGAAGGAACTAGACCGAGAGCAAGACCCAGAATCAACTGGGAAGAGAATGTCAAGAACTGGAGTGGACTAAAAGAGTGCACTAGAATGGCAGAAGATAGAGTGAAATGGAAAGATGTTACAGTCAACCTCCGAACCGGGAGAAGATACTTAGATACTTAGATACTTCTCTCTCTTGCATTGTTTTTCTTCCCTCTCTTGTTTGCCCCCTCCTTCTCTTGCTCTGTCTCTGCATTTCTCTCTCTCTCTCTCTTCTATACTCTTTACCCTATCTCTCTCTCTCTCTCTTTGCCTCCCTCTACCTCTTTTGCCATGCCTCACTCTTATTTTCTTTCCCTGTCTCTCGCTGCCTCTGCCCTTCTCTTTTTCTTCTCTCTCACCCTTTCCCTTTCCCGCCTCTGGTTCTCGTTCTCCCTCTATGATGTCTTGTAATGTTCTTTAATTTTCTATAGCTCTACCCTTTGCTCTTTTATTCTTATTTCACCCCTACCATGTTTACCATGGAGAGAAACACGAATTGAAACACATTAGTAAACGGCGCTTTGGGATACCTGGTGATTCCAATTTTTTTTTTAAATTTGGATAAAGAATGAGTCGGAGATATGATTTCATGTCTCATTTGGCCCTTAAGTATATCGTGACATCATCATAACGGCCTTGAAACTCAAAAAAAGAATTTTCTTATTATGACGTCAGCATATTAATGGAAATTTGATTGTATCTCTGTAAATATTGATCGATTTTCTTCCAAATTTCGATATGTTGTAGCTGTGACAATCCTAAACAAGATCAGCGTTCACCAGATTTAAAGACAGACCACCTAATTCGTCCTCATGACGAATTACTTTTTAGGTGATCTGTCATTGACAGATCACCTATTGATTTTGTCAGAATTTTCTTTCTTTATTATTTATTTATTATTTATTTATTTTTATTTCATCCGTACACTTTTTTGTGTAAACGTTTACTTGAAATCGACATGTTCAATTTCCTTCGAATTTCTGTCAGTCATCAGGCCCTATAATATCAAGTTCTAGTTTGTCATTTATTTGGCTCTATAGCTCCTAAGTCGATTCGACAACCAATAGTCGTTATTTTCCCACTTAAAGACATTTTCAAGCCCCCCTTTTTTTAGGGAAGTTCTAAATTAGTATTGTCTTTCAAATGCCTTTAGAATTTAACCTTTTCATTTTTTTGGCCTGCAAATGGGACATAGTACCTTTAATAAAGCTATTCATTTACGAATACAAATCTTATAGGTCTACTGATAAGCTTAAAATTGATCAAATATCCATTATACTGTTGGCCATTATGATTGCTCGACAATCTCTATAATTTCCACGGTGGTATTTTTCTGTGTTTATACAATGCTCTATAAATTGTATGATTACTGGTCATTGAATCGTCTCCAAGATTATACTCTTTTGACTTCGACGTGTATTGAATAGTCTAGACTTCAAATTTTAGTTATATACACGGGTGTATACTATTGAAACGCTTTCTATCTACACCTAAGCTGATAACAATAATTACGAGATAGTTGCCATTATTCGCAAATCACCTTCATGTAAAAATATGTTCTTTTCATATGATAGTTGGTTACCAAAAAATAGTTTGTATAAGCGATTAACTTTGATACTATTAAAATCTGTGATATTGATTCGCTGTTTAGATAGTATATAGATACAAGGTAATGTTTAAATGTACATCATTTCAGTCATTAACCGAGTTATAAAAAAATTACGTTCTCGTAGACACAAGTGCAGATGGATTCATACATTAGATAATGTAAGGTTACATGTAGTACTCTTTTGTTTATTGCAATTTTTTTAGGAAATCAACTCAAGGGCAATTTCAATAACCTATCGCCTAGAAAATCATGTTCAAAGCATGTAATATGTCACGGTAATGTTCACATATTTCTAAAAAGTGTAGGACGAGGCCATTGAAATTACGCCACTAACTTTGATTTCTTAAAAGACTTTACGATCGTGTTGTTTATGTCTATTAATATTATATTTTCAAAAAAATGATGAAAAAGAATAATGTTTTTGAGATTTTATATCTTAAAATTCATTTATCTTGCTGTAATTACTAATGGATATATTCGGATACTCTTCAAGCCGATGAGCAAATTTAACATATTGCATAATATGTCTAAATTATATTTTGATACCATACACAAAATGTATTTTTTCTTCCTGTGATTACAAATGGATAGATTCGGACCTGCGTTTTGATGATGAAATTTCAATTTCCTTCTACGTCTGTTGATAAGATGTTACGCAATTACACATTCAGTCTGTTTTCAAGTAAATACGAATATCAGTGTGTCTTTGTATCTAAATACTGCATACATGAGTTGTTCGCTAACCCTCCGGTTAGATTTAATTACATAACTGTTTGTCACCTTAAACTTTACATATATATCTTATTTTAGATTAATGTATTAATAAATGCATTAGCTTATATATACAATGACAAATTATTGTGCTCCTATGATACTCTGTTTATGCAAAGCGACGGTAACCGTTAGGTAATATAGTTACAGATAATCTGTAATAATAATTTCAGCAATGACTTCAATTCTAAATCACTGCAATAAATTATAGCATCTTGATCATTTACTATTTTCATGCTGTCCCCTGATCATATGTTAAGAACACTGTGCTTCGTGCTGAGGATGCAAATAGCTACAAAATAATATGCTTTTCAGCTTAAATATCATGATGAACACATCAAAACATATCGTTTACTTTCTATGATATTTGTAGTTTAACAACAAATTTCGTCAAACACTCGTAGGTTAACTATGTGATTGAATGAAATGACTGTAGTTATCTTAAATTATTCAAATAATCATACTTTTTGTCATATTTACATCTAAAGTCCACAGATGCTCAAGGTCACTTTCACATATGATTTTTATGATTAATCCAATGTTCGTGAGCATTAGGATTTTTCATCATTAGTTCATACTTTCGAGACGTGTTCATGCTTTCTTGTATCCCGGAGAAACCACTGCGATATGGTGTTAGCATCTCATTGATGAAGATCCATAAATAATGAGAAACGATATCGGGTAAAATGTCAAATCTTAAAATAGATGTAGAGATCATATTGGAATACGGGGGATAAAATATTACGTTTTAAAAGATCTTCTAAAGTTAGCAAGACAATTCCTTTAGAATGCTCCACGTTATTCTTGCTGGTACTTTAGGTTACATTATATACCGTTTTCAGTTGAGAAGGGTTTGGATTTTGAAACATTTGTATAGAAAGTGAATATATTGCCCAAGGTCACCTTCACAAGTGATTCTTCAATACATTGTTCGTGAGCGCGATGATTTTTCTGTCATTTGTCCATACTTTCGTGACGTTTTTTTGAAGAAAAAAAAAATGAATTCACTTTTCTCAATTACAGAACTCCTAAAATGTTCACTAAAGGAATGAAATTTGGCCAGCCTTTTGTTTTAAATCGCACGGCTAATTAAATTTCCTACAATTTTGTATCAATAATTTATGTATAACCTTCAAAATATTTCAAAGCAAAGTAAAATATGTCTTTTGTCTATTTCCTGCATAAGTGAATGATATAACAATAAAATACACGAAAATCTTTTAAAAAATCTTATTGTTAAAAGAAACGTTATCACACACACACACACACACACACACACCCACACACACATAATATACACTTACACAACACACTCACAAACTCATACACAAATGTTTAAACACTTTTTCATTATAAGTTTTACCTTAAGATTTTTTTTTTGAGGCCGCCATCCTCGTCAATCATCGCTTATGATTGCGATCTCCTGCACTTTTTCAACAAATAGTTCGGATAATACTTCAAATTTATGATAATATGTTATGGAAATATTAAGTTTCGTTATTTTATGTACACATGTAAAAAAGATGTTTAAAAAAAAAACATTTTGACATGAAGTAATTATTGTTTGTATATGTTGTATTATACTTTACATTTATATGTTCTTTGTAATTCAGTTATATTATATTTGAAAAAAGGGAGAAATAAAATCCAAAAAAATAAATAAATAAATAAAGGATTAAATCTTTTAGCATATCCAATTTTAATGACCCAATGGCAATTCTCAAACTTTATCAATGTCGGCCTCTGACATCGAGCTATGTTTTGGCATGTCCATCTTATCAAACAGGGGGGCGTTTTTGGCAGATTTGCAGGTGAACATGTCCTTGAGAGCGTTTCTGAACTCGGGATACCTTGCCGCATAGATGATAGGATTTGCACAAGAGTTGTAGAAACCGAGCACGGTGAGCATACGATGGAGGGAGCTGTTCAGATAGGATTCAGGAACCCAGTCGAGGTTGTAACCGAGGTAGGCAATCTGGTTCGGGGTCCAGCATACGATATAGATGACGCTGACTATCAACAACAATTTCAGAACACGGTTTCTGGCCACGATGTGGAATGACGGCGCTTGCTTTCCATCAGTGACGTTGGTGATGTCTTTGAAGCTACGGAATTGTTGACTGAGATTGCGAGCAATAAGAATCTGGCTGGCGAGTATGGTGAAGCAAGGGACAGCGAGTCGGATGCAAAGCCAGTAGTAGGCAATAATGGTTTGCGAGTTGGCGACTGTGTACTGCTCGGCGCATTGGTTCGTGGCGTCGTCTACGCCGTAGACGACGAAAGCAAAGAGTCCGGATGAGACGGAAAGGAACCAAATGATGACGATGAAGATCGAGACACGACGTCGAGTGATGATGCGTTTGAAGTGAAGAGGGTAAACCACAGCGATGTACCGTTCTACGGATATAGACATCAGCAGGTAGGTGGAGGCCGTTATGGATGCCCATAGTAGGCTTTGCGTGATAACAAGTCTGCAGTAGACCTCACCCAACCAGGTCTTAGGAATGAACGCCGGCCAAGGGATGGGTATAAGGAACACCGAAGTTAGGAAGTCCGCACAAGCCAGGCCGCCGATCAGGGTATCCGTCGATCTGCTCAATCGTCGACGCTGAAAGAGAACAACAATCACCAGGAGGTTTCCGACGATGCCAACGATTGCAGAGATGAGCTGTAGAATGAGTACCCATGACCAACTGATCGGATACCAAGAAAAAGCCATGTTGTCCGCCCTGCCATCACCCAATCCTCCCTGAAGTGTGGTCAGCAGACGTGTAGGAACAGTTGTAGATTCGTTACTCCACCATTTCCACTCACCCGTCGTGATAAGTTGTGTCGCATCGCTGGTCGAGGACAAGTATTCCGTAGTGCCATTGCCCCAAGTATCAGCTGCAGTATAACCATCAAGATCAGATGAGGCTCCTGTCCGCAGTTTCACGTCGTCACTCTGGCTAGTATTGATGTTCATTGGTGGTCTTTCATCGGGGTCAGCTACGACACATACGAACACTGTAAATTTTAGCAAGGCGAGCACGATCGGGTCGGTTCTTCTAAACATCTTATCTCCGTTAACTCCAAGTCCTCCTTTCATCAGAGTTGATTTTGACTCGATCTGGATAGAGGATAGTGTGTTGATTCTTTTTAAAACGAACATGGAAACTTTTCTTTTTCAGCAGTTGAAGAGCCTGTGCTTTTTAATGTCTTTTTTAACAGGAATGTGGCGCCATATATATGATGCTAATCATCATCATCATCATCAATTTATTTGTTTAAATAAAACCGGTGCCCCCAATCATTCCAGTGCACCCTCAATCGGTGGATTTTCGCTACCCCACTGGGTGAAACGTTGATAATAAACAAATTAATCGGAAAGTTCGAGGTAACCAAACATGGCCGGATGTAGTTTTTTCATGGATTTCTAATGAACAATGAAATTTTCTCTAATAAATGAACAGTAAAGACGATTGCTTTATGATAGAAGGGAATTATTCTGATGATTATGGAAGTACTTTTGAAATGTTTACTCTCGTTGATATGGGCCAAGATGTATGTAGCTCTACTAAACAATGTGAATGGTCTGTCATACCAGTCAGAATACCTGACAGAATCCGGGGAGGGGGCGTCCCCCATCTTTAGGCGCAATCACAAAATGTTCCCCACGATTTTCGGACTTTCATTTTGGTTATTAGTACCAAGTTAGGGGATACAGCCGGCCCGCGCCGCCCCGCCCCCAGTTGCAACCAAATTGGCATCCCTTAAATACACAATTTTACAAGCGCATACCATCTTTCCAGATTCCTGCATTTGCCCCTGTGGGGAATGTTCTCGATTTTTTTAATGTGTAAAGTGTCTCTATTTCAATCATTGAATATATGCCCCTTGTTTAATGACGAAGAATGTAACCCCTAAAAAGAAGACAAGATAAAAATAGATATACAAACATCCAGGGCAGAGCGAAAGAAATGATTTTTTTGCGTATAGCACCAACAATTTTAATTTCTTCGAATGCTTAAGTTATATTACGATTAATACTGCAAAAAATATTTGTCTACATAATTGGGTAAAAAAATATAGGAATCCTTCAAAATGAAGTAGGCCTAACCTATTTCAGAATCTACAAATTAAAAGAATAAAAATATCACTCACATATATTTGTAGTTTCGTTTTATTACTGCTACGATGCTCCTTCTCAAATTATTGATATTAGGTCTTGAGATGTTTTAAGTTCACGCAGTTATATGACGGCTTATTTGTAAGTAAGTAGCTACAATTAAGGTGCTCATCGAAAACGACAATGGTGCTGCTCCTTTTAAGATTTGAGATGTGTGACCATCACTCTCCTATTTGACTATTTTGTCAAGATCCCCTTCTGTATATACGATACTTGGTAAACTGTGCTGACAGCAGGCATGCGCACAAATGGTGTAAATGTCAGTGACTCTTATCACTTTCCAGGAAACAACCGATCAGTCTGTAATTCTCTTCTTTCAAACGCAATTAGCTGTACCTCCGTAGCTCACCTTTAAACATAAGTCACACTAGACCTACGACCAGTCGCAAACTCCCGACAACCACTGATCGGGAGTTAGTTGCCTTAGGTCACAAAGAGTTTTTAGCAGTCTATAAATGGTTACCAATGGTCGGGGATTGGTTTCCGGAGCATTTTTGGTTACGCTGCTACATCGAAAAACTGTTAACCGACCAAACTGGTCATGGAAAATCTTTTATTGGTTTTCCATTGGTAGGCGACAATTCTAAGATTGCTTGACGACTGATCGCTGACTGATACTCAGTGCCTGACAATTATTTCCTGGCAATATTTGGTCCTATAAAGACAAGTTTATGGAACATAGGGTTGCCTTTGGAACCACTTATACAGATGGGGTCAAGGGGCCCGCTTCACAGCCCCTTCTAGAGGGCGGGGCCCCCGGACGCTCTTTAGTTTTTAACAATATAGAACCTTAAATAGTCTTCACCAACGATAGAAATTATAATTTTCTCCTTCAAATTTAAACGACCCCTATCATTTATTTTCGTTTGAAATCACCTCTCTTTTCATGCTCTCTTAAAAGACAATTTCATGGAACTGTTTTTGTGTTCAATATCATTTTGTTGTTACTGTTTGAATTTCGTCTGAAGTTTTGTAGGCACATGTCGAGCCAACTCATCCGCATTGTTAATTATATGTGTAATTTTAAGTGTCATGTTCTCCTTTTTCTCTCTCTCTCTCCTTTTCCCTGATCCCACTACTTTCTTCTCTTTTCCCTTTTTCCTCATCATGTTATATGCTGTGTTATCTTATTGCATAACATAAATGCAACAGCCTATTAAAAATACAAAATGTCAATCCTAAAGTTGAAAGTCAGATCTTCTTCTGTTATATGGAAAAAGGGTCTCTCCATTTAATGAATTAGCACCCAAGGTTTAGTGTTATATATTTTCATTAAAAACGAACAAACAAACAAATACAAACAACATGTCATGGTAATGTTTTTAAGAAAATAAAATGTCTATTATTAAAACTGCGAGTCATCAACATCATAATCATGTTTATTAGCCGGTTTATAGCCCGGATGCAGTATAGTCATAACATCAATTATTGTTTTTTTCCAAGGTAGCCACTTTAAAATAGAAACATGTAATAAAAGATGACGTCTGTTATTGTTTGTGAAAAAGATTTTTTCCCCCTCACCTGTATACTCCCCACTTTTGTTTTATTGTTCTTGTACCTCCTTCCCCATCTCTGTAATATCTGCACGCAGCTTCGGTATCATTAGTCTAGCTTCCATTATTAACCTTTTACCTCCAGCCCCTCTCTATATCATGACAATGGTTTTATTTCATTTATTACGATCAAAACATAATAATCGGCTACAATGCAACCTACTTATTCGTTATTTAAAGAATAGTTAAAAACTTCACAGATTGAAAAATATAAATTAAATCTCACCTAATCTATATACAAAGACATTTGCTACTAATGAGAAGAAGTTTCTTATGCTTGTTTGCGTCAGTTATAAAACTCCTCCCCCAATGTAAATCTTCCCGACCCTCGAAAAAACGTTGGCCATTGATCTCCGGCCAGTTATTTGTTACCGCCGATCTTTCGCTGAACAACTGCCAACCATTCGCCAATATTTTCTCGAGCGGGAGTAAATTAGATTACAAAAATCTTTGATGATCAGATAATTTGAATACAGCTTTCCGCAACCGATCGGCAACTGCCTTACAACTGATCGGCAACTGATCGCCCACTACAAATTCCTGCAAAATGGTTATCGATGGTCGCAAGCTTTAAGATTTGTGAGGTCGCATTGCGACGAGGGGGTTATGTTTTAAAGAGGAACAAAACAATACTGATGGGGTTTTATGCACACTCTTCACAATAAAATACTATAAGTTGCATAATTACACCAACGAGCGAGTCAAAGTAAAAGGGTAATTATCAAAGGTGAAAATGGGCATTCATGAGAAGAGGAAGGGGCTTTAATTATAAAGGAAAAGGGACACTTATCAAAGGTGAAAAGGAGCACATATTAAAAGGTGAAAAGGAGCACGATTTAAAAGGTAAGGGGCACTTGTCAAAGTAAAACGGGCACCTCTCAGATTTGAATAGGGGCAATTATCGGAGGTGGAAAAGGGTACTTCTCATACCTGAAAAGGGGCATTTGTGATAAGGGGAAGGTGCCCCCTGCCCCCGGAAGCTGCCTCCGACTTGAACCAACGACCTTTCATCCCCAGTCGAGTGGTTTCATCCATGATGTTTGAATTTGCATTTTTTTTTTTTTTTGTCTACATGACTTGGTAATGAAAATTAACGCATTACCAAAGGGCATTAGCGCATAAACTTGGTTTCGACTCCGGTACCTACCGGTTATGAAACCATTGCTCTACGTGCTATCGCGCATAACATTGGCTATGCCTTTACATACAGTGCCCCCTCCCCATATTTGATATGTCGGTCTCCAGGACATTTTGCAGCGTTCGATCTCCTTGATCTTAATGAACTTTCGGTCCTATGGGTCGCTGGGCTACTGGGATGTTGTGATTTGTGCTCTCCGTTTCTTTCCCTTTCTTTTTTTTTTCTCTCTCTCTCTCTCTCACTCCATCTCTCCTTTTTTCTTTCTTTATTTGCCTTAAAAACACGGTTCTTACGGCTTGACCTATTAAACTAATGTGTACAAGTATGACCTCATCACATATCGTTTAAAATCGCTTAAGTGCCAATGGTTGGGCAGTTATGAACGTCTCTATTTAGAGTAAAATCGTTACAAAATGATAAAGGCAGTTCTTTGTTATTAAGTATTGATTTTTCATAGCAGCGCAAGACCTTTCTCGTCTTTGAAAAAATCTTTTATCGTGATAGGTCGGTTGCAAATAGAGATTTAAAGGGAAGATCCACGCTGATACCAAGTTGGTTTTAATATAATCAGAAACTTGAGAGTATCAGGATAGTGAAAGTTTGAGCAAATTCCGATTATAAATCAGAAAGTTGTGATTTTGTTGAAGTTGCGATCAATCGAACACAAATTGACAATACTGTGACGTATCTTGCGAGATCCTCTCCAATGTGCTCTGTACAGAATATTTCAGAAACTCTCATTTTCTTCGTTATTGATGACGGAATAGATTTTTTCCAGGGGTTGAATAGAAATATATTTGCGATTATTTTATCTAGGGTACATGACATGATTCTTTTTCTTGAGGGGATATAAAAATTTATGAGCGAATGGGAAGGGAGCTCGCTAGATACGTCACAGAGTTGCCAAACAAAAAATAGTCGGAATTTGCTCAAACTTTCACTGTTCCTCTCATTTTAGGCTTCTTTTAAAACCAAAATAATATCAGGGTGGACTTCCCCTTTAATGTGTAGTACATTATCTCCCAAATTGCCACCAAGTAGGCCAAAATCGATACGAGAGCCAACAATATAAAAAGGGGTGATGAACGGTTATTAAGGTTCTTATTTGCCAGTTTGAATAAGTCGAAGATGAAATGATGTGATGATAAAACGAGACGAGAATCAGAGTTAAATCACATTCTTTTCTTGTGTGCTTGTGTCGCCATGGTCACGAGTTTATATGGATTGTCAGTTTAAAAGCCTCGTAAAATGATATTCATTTGAAATATATGTATTTGAAATCCACTATGCATTAATTTGACAAGAGTAACGAAACTGCTTATGAAAAATGATTGTCATTGACGATGAAGAAAGATCGTCTTCAGCTCCACAATGGCAATAATAATGGTCTGAATATCTGAATGCATGACTTTTACAAATAAGTTTCATGAGACCTTTTTGCAGTATGTAAGCGATGAAGAATATCCTTGACATATTTTTGCGTCCATTTTCTTATAATATTGATGATTTGACTAGCCTCTACTGAATTATATTCATATAAATATAGGCGCAAAAAATTGTCTTGACGTCAGTCCATAATAGTTCACTCTCCACTTAACTGTAATGATTTCATTATAAAATGAACCTAAGATTTAAAAACCTGAAAGTACAATAAAAAAAAACATATTTTTTTTTCCTTATAGTTTTAGACTTATTAGAATACAACCATTTCTAGCCCTTGAATATTTGTCTTTATTGCTTTAAAAAAATCTCATAGGAATAAGTAGCGGCCGTTTTGTCTTCCCTAAATTTGAGGAAAAGTAAAACAAGAAGCAAGAAACATACAAACAAAGAAACATTAATACAAAATCAGAAAAGTAAGAAAAGCCGGGGTAATACTAATAGAATGATACTTTGTAGTAAGCGCAGTAGAGCATGTTTGTATAATATGTGCGCTATACAAATGGACATATTATTATTATTATTATTATTATTATTGTTATTATTATTATTATGTCCGATTTTACCACCCGCGGATATAAAATAATCCTGAACGCTTTTCGAGAGAATCACAACCATTATCATTCAAGATACGTGGCTGTCTTTGATATTTGTGCTATTCCCCCCCCCCCAAAAAAAGGAGAAAAGGAATGGTAACTCAAACGATGTCAAACTCGCATACCACTCGGAAAACTGTTGTTGCACGCGGGAATCCTCTTCTTCCCGGTGAGCTCGAATGTTGCCGCCTTCAAATTCCTGATGCCATCATCTTGATCTACCAGAGCTGGCCGAATGAAGATGCGATCCAGACGAAGCTTGTATCCTCCCCAGACTTGCTTGGAACGTTCTGGTCGATTGTGGTATCAAAGGTGATTCTTGTTTGATTCTCTTTCCCGCACGCCTCCCACACGTCCACGATTCCCGCGGGAATATCGCCTTCTTGAACCTACGATAACAAATATTTAAACAAAAATAATGAAAGTTATAATAATGTGATATACTTCTACTGATTACGGTGATTTTGATAATGATGATGAAGATGATAAAAAGGATGAAGATGATAAAGGTAAATCAAAAACTACTACTACTACTAATACTACTACTATACTACTACTACTACTACTACTACTACTACAACTACAACTACTTCTACTACTACTACTACTACAACTACTTCTTATTTAAACAAAATCAGTAATAACAATAAAATAATAATAATAGAACTAATAATGATAATAATAATAATGATAATGATGACGATGATGATAATAATAATAATAATAATAGTAATGATAATAATTTAGAAAACATAACAATATTGATAATGATGATATAAAAGTAATAACAATAATATTTGCAAATATACTGACAACGATATAAACATTCGGGTTTACGTGCCCTTTTCCCTAGGATAAATAGGCCTACTTCTATTATCCAGACTGTATATGCGGCGCTCAATCAATTCCATTTTCTTCACCTAGGTCGAGATCGAGTGGCGAAATAATGTAGACACGCCTGTGAGGTGTACAAGCCATTTTCATGCTGAGTATACTCACGTCGTGATGGTCGAGATTGGTGTCTCCACCAAAGATGGCAACCACCTCTGGTCCCTGAGCCTTCATCTCTGCCATGCATTGGCTAAGCTGATTCCTCCTCTCTGGTCTATCCTGCATCCTACTCTCAAGGTGAGTGTTCATGAAGGTCACCTTCACCCCATAACAGGCGGTCTGCAATTGGATGAGCATTTGATTGGATTGATTATATACAATTGTACTGCCAATAGAAAGCAATTATGTACTTAGGTGAGCAACGTGGGGAGGGTAGAGTATAAAGTCCTATCTGAGGGACTTAATTGGTAAATATTCATGTCGTATTACTGAATCGCACCTGCTAGTACAATGACTTGGTTTTGAACCCGGGTCCTCACGGTTACAATGCCACTGGTTTACTATACTGCTAGACCAGTCCTCTAACGCTGCCTTATTTGCCTATATGATTTGAATGAGCGTTTGTTAATGTCGTGGTCTCGCAATTCGGGTCCTAATGGCGGCTTTATTGTTCTTCGGCAAATAAGTTATCTCCAATTTACATTTTTTTCCAATCCAGGTGCAGTCCCTGGTATGAAGCGAGGTGGCATTCAAATAAAGATAATGATATTCATGATTGCGTAATAGTTATATCTATTAATGTACTCTTAACAAAGAGGAGTGCAAGTTCACTCTTAGTTTAATATAGGAAGTCATTTTAGGGATCACCTCAAAGTTTAGTCTACTTTAAGTAGTGGAATCCGATCCAGAGTAGCTGTTGAATTTCTCTTTTTGAGGGTGTATGGTTCAACTACAATATCCGAACGTGAACTCCAAACGAAGTGATCCCTGACATGACCACCCCAAAGTTTTGGACTTCTACTTCTGTCGTTTAAAGACTACATGAAATCGTCCAGTCACCTTTACAATAAGCAGGTTTCTCGCCATCTTTGTGTTCGGGAAAGAGTGGATTTTGGTTTGAAAGATGTTAATGTCCTGTGACCGCTTGACCAATGTTAGGGTGAAGTAGGCATTCTTTTGACCTCCAGGAACCAGTTGGTACAACGATCCCAAACGATCTTGGATGAGATGAAGTGTCTCTTGGATAACCTCTTGGAGGAAGATGACATCGGGGAAAAGACTAAAGAAGAACTGTAGACATGAAGGAAGAAGGATGTCGTTGAAGTTGTTGAACAGCTTTATATATACAAAAAAGCACAGTGAAAATAGCAGCCATTTGGCTGAAACAAATTAAATTCACATAAGGGCTACAAAATATTCCAGTAAATTACGATACATTAAAAAAAATGAATCAATAAAATGCAGTAATACACAAACGAAATAACGTTGCCTATAATAAAATAAACATGATATTAAAACCAAAGACGAGATAATGATTGATAGATGAAAGAGGGTTAGCTGGTATAATTTTACATGGAACAATTGCTCATCAATGTTGAGTCCAGAATCTGACCGGTTCTTTATATATTTTATCTCTTTGATGTTCCCCAAAAGCCGCCGAAGATGGCGTTATCAACGAACTCGTACGCCCAGCCTAAGAAAGATTTTTTGTTCTCGCCGGGCGTAGACATTCAGGGATCACGTCATCTTCGGCTTGCAGAAAGTAGAGGGAGATCGCGGTGGTGGAGATTATCAAAATATAAAAATCAGCCAGATTCTGAACTAATTAGATTAGATTTTTACAAAAGCATGACAATCAAGATTATAGCCAAGTATAGGTAATAAATTTACATTTACAAGTACATACACTTACATTTATGTTAAGATAAACACTGGAATTAAGAATCGTTTGAAGGAGGAGAAAGAATAAAGGAAGATAGTGGAATGAGCAAATGAAAACACAACAGGAAAAGATCAAGAAATGGGGGGAAAAGAAGACGACAGACGGAAAAAAAAGTTTGAAGACAGTCAGAAAGAAAGAAGGACGGAGAAGAAATGTATGAGAGAGGGGGAGGGAGGAAGGGGAGATAAAAAGATGGAGAAAGGGAGAGAGAGAGAGAGAGAGAAAAGAGGGATTAAGGTCTTTTTTTTTACTATGATCCCATGACGGAATGTCATAGTTTTGAGCGGTAGCAGGGACAGCGTCAAATATGGTAAAACACCAATGTCATATTCTGTTTGTTAAAAATCACTGTTTAAAAAATGAATCGCCAAACGTGTGTTATAACCATCTGTGATCCTGTTTTCAATATTGCAGGAGTAAAATGCTCCTTGGAATAAAATACACAATTTCAGTTATTACAGATAATCTTGAGCTCTGGTATGCTAATCGTATTTCGAGAGAAAATTGCTATGATTTATTTTGGATTGTTTATCCTGCATTAGATTGGTTGTTTGAACCAGTGAAAAAAAAAAAAAAACGCAAACAAAAAATTCCTAGGCATCATCTTCGATAAAACCACAACTCCCATTTGCACATACACTGTAGTGACATGTGTTAAGCACAGTGGCGTAATGAACAAAAAAGTTTTTTTTTTTGGGGGCTGGCAGATAAAAATCCGCATCACCCACTCTTACATGCAGGCCCCGCTGAACGTTTTTCAAAGGGGATGGGGGTAAAGTATTTACGATCAGGTAGAGCGTAATGTAAATTGGCGTGGGGTCTAGGGGCATTTAATTACGGTCCAGATGAGCATATTTTGATACCTTTTTCATGACACTGGCAGGTCACTAATTGGCGTGGGGTCCAGGGGGCTGAGCCCCCTGAAACTCAGGGATTGAGGCATTTTATAACGGTCAGATGAGCATATTTTGATACCCTATTTGTGACACTGGCAGGTCACTAATTGGCGTGGGGTCCAGGGGGCGGAGCCTCCGGAAGCTCAGGGGTTTTAGGCATTTAATTACGGTCAGATGAGCATATTTTGATACCCTATTTGTGACACTGGCAGGTCACTAATTGGCGTGGGGTCCAGGGGCGGAGCCCCGAAGCTCAGGGTTTTAGGCAATAAATTACTGTCAGATGAGTATCCAGGGGCCTGACTTAGGGCCATTGGTTGGGTCCAGGGGCAGAGCCCCGGAAGCTCAGGGTTTTAGGCGTTTAATTACGGTCAGATGAGCATATTTTGATACCTTATTTGTGACACTGGCAGGACACTAATTGGCGTGGGTCCAGGGGCGGGGTCAGGGCGGAGCCCCAGAAGCTCAGGGGTTTAAGGCATTTTATAACGGTCAGATAAGCATTCAGGGGCCCGCCTTAGGGCCCCTGGTGGGGTCGAGGGGGCAGAGCCACCGGAAGTTCAGGGGTTTTAGGCAATAAATTACGGTCAAATGAGTATCCAGGGGCCCGCCTTAGGGCCTAGGTGGGGTCCAGAGGGCAGAGCCCTGGAGGCTCAGGGTTTTAGGCGTTTAATTACGGTCAGATGAGCATATTTTGATATCTTATTTGGGACACTGGCAGGACACTAATTGGCGTGGGGTCCAGGGGCGGAGAAGCTCAGGGTTTCAGGCATTTTATAACGGTCAGATAAGCATTCATTCAGGGGCCCGCCTTAAGGCCCCTGGTGGGTTCGAGGGGCAGAGCCTTCGGAAGTCAGGGGTGTTAGGCATTTAATTACGGTCAGATGAGCATTTTTGATACCTTATTTGTGACACTGGCAGGACACTAATTGGCGTGGGGTCCAGTTGCGGAGCCCCCAGAAGCTCGGGGGTTTTAGGCATTAAATTACCGTTAGATGAGCATCCAGGGGCCTGCCTTAGGGCCCTAGGTGGAATCCAGGGGACAGAGCCACGGGAAGTTCAGGGGTTTTAGGCATTTAATTACGGTCAGATGAGCATATTTTGATACCTCATTATTTTGTGTCACTGGCAGGTCACTATTATTTCTTTCTTTCTCTCTTTCTTTCTATTTCTCTTTAGCAGGGGCGGATCTAGCTTTTGCTAAGGGAGGGGGGCGGTTTGACCAAATGACAATGCGGAGCATCGTCCACGAGCTGCGAAGCGGCGAGGCGATTTTGGGGGGCTATTTTGAACCCCGGCCCGTAAGCGATGTTTTCCTGGCATCTACTAACACAATGGAGACCACAAAAAGCAGTGCTTGATAACGTCTTTTTAAATCAAGTAACAGCTAAAACAATTTGACCCAATGACGATGCGGAGCATCGTCCACCAGCCGCGTAGCGGCGAGGCGATTTTGGGGGGCTATTTCGAACACCATAAGTGATGCAGAGCATCATCCGCAAGCCGCGTAGCGGCGAGGCGATTTGGGGGGGGGCTATTTTGAACCCTCGTAAGTGATGTTTTCCTGGCATCTACTAACACAATGGAGACCATAAAGCAGTGCACGATAACGTCTTTGAAAATCAAGTAACAGTTTAAACAGTTTGACCCAATGACGATGCAGAGCATCGTCTACGAGCGCCCAGCGGCGAGGCGATTTTGGGGCTATTTTGAACTACCGTAAGTGATGCGGAGCATCGTCCACAAGCCGCGTAGCGGCGAGGCGATTTGTGGGGGGCTATTTTGAACCCCTGGCCCGTAAGTGATGTTTTCCTGGCATCTACTAACACATTGGAGACCATAAAAAGCAGTGCATGATAACGTCTTGTTAAATCAAGTAACAGTTTAATACACAGTTATATCCAGAGTTATCATGTGTTTGGTTAAGTTACCAGATGAGTTGAATATCTTCTCACAATATTTGCATTTAAAAGGTTTCTCTCCAGTGTGCGTTCTTTCTTTCTTTTTTTCCCCTTTTTTGGGGGCGGCCCAAGGGGGGGTTAAACCCCCCGTAGATCCGCGCCTGATTAGTATACTGTTTTCCGAAAAAGTGGGGGGGGGCGGAGCCCCGTCGTTCTGCGGGCCCTGCTATGTAAGCCTCTAAATAAGCATATTTCTTGCCTGACTGTAAATTTAGGAATTTGTAATTTTCCAACAAACGCATAAAAAGTATAATTTAATAAAAAGTGAGGAAAAATCTCGGATTATTATGTCATTTCAGCAACATTTGTAAATCACCGGTATCGAATTAGAAATGATCCACGTTTGAATTTTATTGTGACACTGGCAGGACACTAATTGCCCCCATCAGTACGCCTGTGCCCCCAAACTACACCTTGTTGGCGGGAAAATCGCAAATGACCTCCCTACCTATCTTCTTTCTCTCTTTCTTTCCTTACCTTTTCCTCCCCTTCCCTTTCCCTTCCCTTCCTTCTCTCTCTTTAGGTTTGCTAGGGAGGCAAGGGCCTTTCCTCCCCCGATCCACATGTTGTTGGCGGGATTAAACGCAACTGATCTCCCTTCTTTTCACCCTTTCTTTTCTTCTTCCTCTTTTTTGTTCCTTTTAGCTCTCCTCTTTCCTTTTCCCTTCTCTCTTTTTTTTGGCGGCGGCGGCGGGGGTGAGGCAAGGGCCTTTGGCCCCTCCCCGCCGATCCACAACTTGTTGGCGGGAAAATTGCAACTGATATCCCCCTTTTCTTTTCTTCTTTCTCTTTTTTCCCTTCCCTTTATCTCCTCTTTTCCTTTTTTCCTTCTCTCTCTCTCTCTGCGGTAGCAGGGACAGGGTCAAATATGGTAAAACGCCAATGTCATATTCTTTTCGTTAAAAATCACTGTTTAAAAAATGAATTGCCAAACGTGTGTTATAACCATCTGTGCTCCTGTTTTCAATATTGCGGGAGTGAAAATGCTCCTTGGAATAAAATACACTATTTCAGTTATTACAGCTAATCTTGAGCTCTGGTATGCGAATCGTATTTTGAGAGAAAATTGCTATGATTTATTCTGGATTGTTTATCCTGCAGTAGATTGGTTGTTTGAACCAGTGAAATACAAAAAAACATAAAACTTCCTGGGCATCATCTTCGATAAAAACCACAACTCCTATTTGCACATAGTGACCTGTATTAAGCACATGGTGTCGGGCCTACTCACCAGGATTTCCTTATCTTTCTATGCTCATTACTCAGCCACTATACATTTTCAACCCAAATAGTTTGGCACATGTCATATATTTGTAATGTTGAACATTCAGTGTGAGTTTCGTTGGATTCTGTGAGAATTTTTTTTCTATATTTACCAGACCTGAAGTTTATCTTTAAGGACTTGATTTAACATTCAGGAAAACCGACTTTCAGTACGCTGCGACTGAAAGTTAACAAGTCCTACATCATTATCAAGTTGCTGAATTTTTCTCGAATTTCTAAAATACCTTTGTAGGGTGTCACATACTACCCTTGTCCTCGCTAGAGTGTCTCGCTTGCCCAGTCCGTAAATGTTCCACGTCACCAGGCGAAGTTGCTTCGATGTCGCACTCAATGGTGGCGCCTTGGCGCTCAACGATATCGACATTATTGTTTTGGAGTCCGATGATGATTCTGTTGTCTTGGTAGATTCAGACTTCGTGGCTTTTACTTCTTTTGCTCCTAAGATACCCATGCATGGTCTGATTCTTCAGCGTAATAGAATTAGTAAAGTTTTACAGTATTGTCTGCTGTTTCCATCACTACTATACTACTACTACTGCTACTACTATTACTAGAATAACTACTACTACTACTTCTTCTTCTTCTTCTTCTTCTTCTTCTTCTTCTTCTTCTTCTTCTTCTTCTTCTTCTACTACTACTACTACTACTACTACTACTACTACTACTACTACTACTACTACTACTACTACAACTACTACTACTAATTCTACTACTACTACTAATTCTACTACTACTACTACTACTACTACTACTACTACTACTACTACTACTACTACTACTACTACTACTACTACTAACAATACTACTACTACTACTACTACTACCGTAATACTACTACTACTACTACTACTACTACTACTACTACTACTACTACTACTACTACTACTACTACTACTATGAGGCTACCATCCATCTCCAGCCTAACCGCTCACGATGGTGGTCTCCTGCGTTCTCTAATTTATTGAAAAATATTTACTATATATTTCTTATCTTATTTGTATGCTTCGTACATTTTTATTGAAGGGTAGTATGTGACACCCTACAAAGGTATTTTCGAAATTCGAGAAAAATTCAGCAACTTGATAATTTTGTAGGACTTGTTAACTTTCAGTCGCAGCGTACTGAAAGTCGGTTTTCCTGAATGTTAAATTAAGTCCTTAAAGATAAACTTGAGTTCTGGTAAATATAGCAAAAAAATTCTCACAGAATCCAACGAAACTTAAACTGAATGTTCAAGATTACAAATATATGACATGTGCCAAAATATTTGGGTAGAAAATGTATAGTGGCTGAGTAATGAGATGTGCTTAACACAGGTCTCTATGTGCAAAATTTTATCGAAGATAATGCTCAGTAAGTTTTTTTGCGTTTTTTTATTTTATTTCACTGGTTCAAACAACCAATCTAGTGCAGGGTAAACAATCCAGAATAAATCATAGCAATTTTCTCTCAAAATACGATTCCCATACCAGAGCTCAAGATTATCTGTAATAACTGAAATAGTGTATTTTATTCCAAGGAGCATTTTCACTCCCGCAATATTGAAAACAGGATCACAGATGGTTATAACACACGTTTGGCGATTCATTTTTTAAACAGTGATTTTTAACGAAAATAACCCTTATCCATCCTTTCTCTCTCTCTCTCTCTCTCTCTCCATCTCTTTATCTCCCCTTCCTCCCCTCCCCCTCTTCCATATATTTCTGCTTCGCCCTTCTTTCTTTCTGACTGTCTTCAAACTTTTGTTTCTGTCTGTCGTCTTCTTTTCCCCCCATTTCATGATCTTTTCCTGTTGTGTTTTAATTTGCTCATTCCACTATCTTCCTTTATTCTTTCTCCTCCTTCAAACGATTCTTAATTCCAGTGTTTATCTTAACATAAATGTAAGTGTATGTACTTGTAAATGTAAATTTATTACCTATACTTGGCTATAATTTTGATCGTCATGCTTTTGTAAAAAACTAATCTAATTAGTTCAGAATCTGGCTGATTTTTAATTTTTATAATCTCCACCACCGTGATCTCCCTCTACTTTCTGCAAGCCGAAGATGACGTGATCCCTGAATGTCTACGCCCGGCGAGAAAAAAATCTTTCTTAAGCTGGGCGTACGAGTTCGTTGATAACGCCATCTTCGGCGGCTTTTGGGGAATATTGAAAAGATAAAATATAAGAACCGGCCAGATTCTAGACTCAACATTGATGAGCAATTGTTCTGTGTAAAATTATACCACATAACACTTCTTTCTTCTATCAATCATTATCTTATCTTTAGTTTTAATATCATTTATCAGCCCTTATGTGAATTTAATTTGTTTCAGCCAGATGGCTGCTATTTTCAATGTGCTTCTTTATATACAAATCTGTTCAACAACTTCAATGACATCCTACTTCTTTCATGTCTATTGTTCATCTTTAGTCTTTTCCCCGATGTCACCTTCCTCCAAGAAGTTATCCCAGAGACACTTCATCTCATCCAAGATCGTTTGGGATCGATGTACCAACTGGTTCCTGGAGGTCAAAAGAATGCCTACTTCACCCTAACATTGGTCAAGCGGACATTAACATCCTTCAAACCAAAATCCACTCTTTCCCGAACACCAAGATGGCGAGAAACCTGCTTATTGTAAAGGTGACTGGACGATTTCATAGTCTTTAAACGACAGAAGTAGAAGTCCAAAACTTTGGGGTGGTCATGTCAGGGATCACTTCGTTTGGAGTTAACGTTCAGATATTGTAGTTGAACCATACACTCTCAAAATGAGCTACTCTGGAGCGGATTCCACTATACTTGGAGTGATCAAAACTTTGAGGTGATCCCTAATATGACTTCCTAACTAAAAGTGAACTTGCACTCCTCTTTGTTAAGAGTACATTAATAGATATAACTATTACACAATCATGAATATTATTATCTTTATTTGAATGCCACCTCGCTTCATACCAGGGACTGCACCTGGATTGGAAAAAATGTAAATTGGAGATAACTTATTTGCCGAAGAACAATAAAGCCGCCATTAGGAGTCGAATTGCGAGACCACGACATTAACGAACGCTCATTAAAATCATATAGGCAAATAAGGCAGCGTTTGAGGACTGGTGGCATTGTAACCTTGAGAACCCGGGTTCAAAACCAAGTCATTGTACTAGCAGGTGCGATTCAGATCAGTAATAAGACATGAATATTTACCAATTAAGTCCCTCGGATAGGACTTTAGACTCTATCCCTCCCCCACGTTGCTCACCTAAGTAAATACTTGCTTACTATTGGCGGTATAATTGTATATAATCAATCCAATCAAATGCTCATCCAATTGCAGACCGCCTGTTATGGGGTGAAGGTGACCTTCATGAACACTCACCTTGAGAGTAGGATGCAGGATAGACCACAGAGGAGGAATCAGCTCAGCCAATGCATGGCAGAGATGAATGCTCAGGGACCAGAGGTGGTTGCCATCTTTGGTGGAGACACCAATCTCGACTATCACGACGTGAGTATACTCAGCATTAAAATGGCGCGTACACCTCACAGGCGTGTCTACATTATTTCGCCACTCGGTCTCGACCCAGGTGAAGACAATGGAATTGATTGAGCTCCGCATAATCAAGAAAAGCTTAACTTTAGTCTGGGTAATAGAAGTAGCCTATTTAACGAAAATGTATCCTCGGGAAAAGGGCTCGTAAATCCGAATGTTTCTATCATTGCCAGTATATTTGCTATCATTATTGTTATTACTTTTATATTATCATTATCAATATTATTGTTTTGTATTACTGTTATCATTATTATCATCATCATCATCATCATCATCATTATTATTATTGTTATATTATTATTATTTAGATCATTATTATCATCGTTATTATTAGCAATATTGTTATTATCATTAATATTATCATCATTACTATTATTATCATTATTTGCATCATTAGTATCATCAACATTATTGTTATTATTGTTATTATTATTATTATTATTATTATTATTATTATCATTATTATCTCAATCATTATTATCATTATAAGGTCTATAACAGGATGTACTATAATTATTTGTATTTTCATTCATGTTATTTTGTATAAGAAGTAGTTGTAGTAAACATTATCATCTTCATCATCTTCACCATCTTCGTCATCCTTATGAAAATCATCGTAATCAGTAGAAATATTTCATATCATTATAACTTTCATTATTATTTTGTTCAAATATTTATGATCATAGGATCAAGAAGGCGATATTCCCGCGGGAATCGTGGACGTGTGGGAGGCGTGCGGGAAAGAGAATCGAACAAGAATCACCTTTGATACCACAATCGACCAGAACGTTCCAAGCAAGTCTGGGGACGGATGCAAGCTTCGTCTGGATCGCATCTTCATTCGGCCAGCTCTGGTAGGTAATCATAATATGCCCATTTGTATAGCGCAGATACTACTACAAGCTCTACTAAGGATATGGCACAATCTTCTCTGTTCGCGAGACAAGAAAAATAAAGAAATTGGAACACCGGCCCGCGGGCGGGGCCTGCGCGGGCCGCCCGCCCCCGCTGGCGTCCCGGCCATGCATATGCATGCGCCGTCATGCATATGCATGCACCGGCCCTTTAAAGCGCGCTCCATTGTTGACAAAAGTTTGGTCACTTGTGTGACATACCTCTTGTGGCCTCAAAAACCTCCAAACCTTTAAATCTTTGA
Source organism: Mesocentrotus franciscanus (assembly GCA_037976565.1). Taxonomy (NCBI): domain Eukaryota; kingdom Metazoa; phylum Echinodermata; class Echinoidea; order Camarodonta; family Strongylocentrotidae; genus Mesocentrotus; species Mesocentrotus franciscanus. Next base: position 14,707,844 of record CP137668.1, read on the forward strand.
ATCAAAAACATCTCCTTTAAACTATCCGAGAGTTAAAAAAGTAAAAACATTCTCTATATCGGAGAAGTTTTTAAAAAGTTGTTCACAATCATATTCATCTATATTCTGGTGATATTTCAAAACTTTAGAACGTTTTAACATTTGGATACTTAAATTGGTCTGATTCGTCGATTCTTAATGATATGCGTATACCTAAAAAACAATTCCATGATATATTTCAGTATGGTATAACAATGTATAACAATATGCTTGTTTTTTTTATTTCTTCAACACGGATCGAGTCTCCCCAACACCAAGAGGCGTCACACCATTACCACGGCGACGAAAAGTCTTATTAAATTAATAATTTTGTATTATGAGATGAATTTATATGTATTTAGCCTTATATTAGAATAATGTATGTAATATATATATATATATATATATATATATATATATATATATATATATATATATATATGTTTGTCTGTCTGTATGTCTGTATGTATATATATATATATATATATATATATATATATATATGTTTGTCTGTCTGTATGTATGTACCTAGTTTGTATTATGAGAAAAACACAGAAATAAAATCAAACAAACTAATCATTGAGCATTGTTGTATTTTTGTAAATGTGTCTTGATATTTTAAAATGAAAAATGGTAAAGGTAATGGTTTAATATAAATTTCATAAACTTAATAAAGGTAACAATAGCTTAAATCTATCCCACAATCATATATGAAAAGATCGTTCTAAATAAGAAAAAGGAGAGAACAAAAGGGCTGGAGCGAAGTAAAATAAAGAAGAGAGGAAAGGACGGAAATTACAGACACGCGAAGAAGAGAAACGAAGAGAAACAGTGAAAGAGATAAAAGGGTAGAGACATAAAGGGAGAGAAAGAGATTAAGGGAAAGATATAGAAAAGGGAGAGAAAGAATAGTAAGAAAGGGAGAGATAGATAGAGAAAGAGATGAAAGGAAAGAGAGATAAAGACAGAGGGAGAGAAAGAATAGACAGAAAGGGAGAGATAGAGAAAGACAGAGGGAGAGATAAAAGGAAAGAGAGACAGAAAGGGAGAGATAGAGAAATACAAATACAGAGGGAGAGATAAAGGGAAAGATAGAGAAACACAGAGGGAGAGAAGGAAAGAAAGAAGGCGAAATAAAGGGAAAGATAGAAAGGGAGAGAAAGAAAGTCCCCCCCCCTCCCTGATAAGTTTTTTGAATGAACAAAAACTTTCTTCCTCTTTCAATATTGTCTTTCTTTCTCTCTTTCAATATTGTCTTCCTATTATCTTTCAACATTATCTTTCTTTCTCTCTTTCAACATTATATTTCTTTCTCTCTTTCAATATTATCTTTCTATTATCTTTCAACATTATCTTTCTTTCTCTCTTTCAACATTATATTTCTTTCTCTCTTTCAATATTATCTTTCTTTCTCTCTTTCAATATTGTCTTTCTTATTCTCTTTCAACATTATCTTTCTTTCTCTCTTTCAATATTATCTTTCTATTATCTTTCAATATTGTCTTTCTTCTTCTCTTTCAATATTATCTTTCTTTCTCTCTTTCAATATTGTCTTTGTTATTCTCTTTCAACATTATCTTTCTTTCTCTCTTTCAACATTATATTTCTTTCTCTCTTTCAATATTATCTTTCTATTATCTTTCAACATTATCTTTCTTTCTCTCTTTCAACATTATATTTCTTTCTCTCTTTCAATATTATCTTTCTTTCTCTCTTTCAATATTGTCTTTCTTATTCTCTTTCAACATTATCTTTCTTTCTCTCTTTCAATATTATCTTTCTATTATCTTTCAATATTGTCTTTCTTCTTCTCTTTCAATATTATCTTTCTTTCTCTCTTTCAATATTGTCTTTCTTATTCTCTTTCAACAATATATTTCTTTCTCTCTTTCAATATTATCTATTATCTTTCAATATTGTCTTTCTTCTTCTCTTTCAATATTATCTTTCTTTCTCTCTTTCAATATTGTCTTTCTTATTCTCTTTCAACATTATCTTTCTTTCTTTCTCTCTTTCAATATTGTCTTTGTTATTCTCTTTCAACATTATCTTTCTTTCTCTCTTTCAATATTGTCTTTCTTATTCTCTTTCAACATTATCTTTCTTTCTTTCTCTCTTTCAATATTGTCTTTCTTTCTATTATCTTTCAATATTGTCTTTCTTCTTCTCTTTCAATATTATCTTTCTTTCTCTCTTTCAATATTGTCTTTCTTATTCTCTTTCAACAATATATTTCTTTCTCTCTTTCAATATTATCTATTATCTTTCAATATTGTCTTTGTTATTCTCTTTCAACATTATCTTTCTTTCTCTCTTTCAACATTATATTTCTTTCTCTCTTTCAACATTATCTTTCTTTCTCTCTTTCAATATTGTCTTTCTTATTCTCTTTCAACATTATCTTTCTTTCTTTCTCTCTTTCAATATTGTCTTTGTTATTCTCTTTCAACATTATCTTTCTTTCTCTCTTTCAATATTGTCTTTCTTATTCTCTTTCAACATTATCTTTCTTTCTTTCTCTCTTTCAATATTGTCTTTCTTTCTATTATCTTTCAATATTGTCTTTCTTCTTCTCTTTCAATATTATCTTTCTTTCTCTCTTTCAATATTGTCTTTCTTATTCTCTTTCAACAATATATTTCTTTCTCTCTTTCAATATTATCTATTATCTTTCAATATTGTCTTTCTTCTTCTCTTTCAATATTATCTTTCTTTCTCTCTTTCAATATTGTCTTTCTTATTCTCTTTCAACATTATCTTTCTTTCTCTCTTTCAATATTGTCTTTCTTATTCTCTTTCAACATTATCTTTCTTTCTTTCTCTCTTTCAATATTGTCTTTCTTTCTATTATCTTTCAATATTGTCTTTCTTCTTCTCTTTCAATATTATCTTTCTTTCTCTCTTTCAATATTGTCTTTCTTATTCTCTTTCAACATTATCTTTCTTTCTCTCTTTCAATATTGTCTTTCTTATTCTCTTTCAACATTATCTTTCTTTCTTTCTCTCTTTCAATATTGTCTTTCTTTCTATTATCTTTCAATATTGTCTTTCTTCTTTTTCAATATTATCTTTCTTTCTCTCTTTCAATATTGTCTTTCTTATTCTCTTTCAACATTATCTTTCTTTCTCTCTTTCAATATTGTCTTTCTTATTCTCTTTCAACATTATCTTTCTTTCTCTCTTTCAATATTATCTTTCTATTTTCTTTCAATATTGTCTTTCTTCTTCTCTTTCAATATTATCTTTCTTTCTCTCTTTCAATATTGTCTTTGTTATTCTCTTTCAACATTATCTTTCTTTCTCTCTTTCAATATTGTCTTTCTTATTCTCTTTCAACATTATCTTTCTTTCTTTCTCTCTTTCAATATTGTCTTTCTTATTCTCTTTCAACAATATATTTCTTTCTCTCTTTCAATATTATCTTTCTATTATCTTTCAATATTGTCTTTCTTCTTCTCTTTCAATATTATCTTTCTTTCTCTCTTTCAATATTGTCTTTCTTATTCTCTTTCAACATTATCTTTCTTTCTCTCTTTCAATATTGTCTTTCTTATTCTCTTTCAACATTATCTTTCTTTCTTTCTCTCTTTCAATATTGTCTTTCTTTCTATTATCTTTCAATATTGTCTTTCTTCTTCTCTTTCAATATTATCTTTCTTTCTCTCTTTCAATATTGTCTTTCTTACTATCTTTCAACATTATATTTCTTTCTCTCATTCAATATTGTCTTTCTTATTCTCTTTCAACATTATCTTTCTTTCTCTCTCTCTTTCAATATTGTCTTTCTTCCTCTCTTTCAACATTATCTTTCTTTCTCTTTAAATTCCCTCATCTTCCATTGTCTCACTTTATCTCTATTCTTATTTCTAAATTAAAAAAGAGCACAAAAAGAAAAAGACACCCAATATTTCTTTCTTTTCCAAATACTTTTATTTTGTATTATACATGGCTCTCCTCATTTTCTTTGCGATACTTGTCGACACGGTTGGTTCCTACCCTGTCACTCCAAACGGCACCATCCTGACAAACCCGCTCGAGGTACCTTACGAGGGCTTCTCAGAAAGATAAATCTTTCCTATGTCTCTCAGGTGCAGACAGGGAGGTCCCTGTGTATCTCAAATATCACAAACATACAGTTGTTCAATCTGTTTTGCACTGTCTCGTACTTCTGGTCCAATCACATGATTTATCTCAAATTTACATACATTTCCGGCATTACTGCTAATTTCACTACTGCAACTGAATGACGTCACGTTTAAAATTCCAAAAATTGTCTACTTCTTCTTAGCTGCTTGTTTCTCTTCTTTCTTCGCTCATCTCTTCTCTTCTTCTCTCGTTAACCACTGTTCCTTTGATTCCGTTGCAGTCTCTTCGCAAAACCACACTCCGTAGTACTGACTGTGTGTGGCTTTGTCGCGTAGTTTCTTGCACTTTCTGCAGGTGGTCCCCTTGGTTCTCGGCTTGTACTTCTTCGTCACTCGGCATCCCAACTCAGCTTCCTCTCTGGCTACTTTGAGTCTGTAATGTAGTGTGCTTCTTGCTATTGGAGGACGTGGAGCGATACGTACAAGATGAGGTTCCTGTGGATGGATGTTGACCGACGCTTGTTGTGTGGGTGCAGGGATCAACACAAATGTTGGATGCCTCATCTTTGCTTGCTGAGCGGTGTTCTGTGGTGTCTGGAAAGAGAATGCAGGCCGCTCCTCGTGGACGGGTGCTGAGAGGGTATGGGGCCTGTCCACTGGTGCTGGAAGCGGTCTCTGAGCTGCCATTGGAGGGTGCAAGAGTGAAGCCTTGAACGGGTACCTCCTTCTCTTCTTTCTTTGATTTCTTGGTGTACCTGTGTAAATAAAATGATAGCATAAGAAGAATGTTAATAAAAATAAAGAGAATAAATCAATTGGGATACAAGTTGGTATATATATATATATGTTTGCTGGGTAAAATCATCATTATTATTGATAGCAATATCCCGTATTTCATATGTCCATAAACAGAGTGGACACCCCCCCCAAAAAAAACGGTTATATCAACAACAACAAATAATTATTCATTCATTCAATCAATAGCAGCAGTGGTTGTAATGAGAGAATAAAGTTTAAGGGATAAAGGGATATATATATTTATCAAATAGAAATAAATGATAAACTTACCACTGTGAAAGAGTCCTCTGATTAAGCTCTACCAGTTGAATCTGGGTGCCTCTCATGATGGTTGCGTTATTCAGGACCTTGCTTCTGATGTTCTTGAAGGCTTTGAGGATGAGAGTCCACCTATTGGTCACTGAGTCCTTGGTACGAGCAGCTCCTGGGAATCGGCTGCAGAGCTTAGAAATGGTGCACTCTATGTACCTGTTGTAGTCCGCCACTGTGCGGGTCCAGCGTTTTGACCCAGGAAACACCTGTTGAAATGAAATGAAATGAAATGAAATAGAAATTATATATTTGCAACTGAAAATTAGAAATGTTGAAATGAATTGTTGGACAGAGAATTTATTACATGTTAATTCTTTGTTATTGAATCATATTTAAACTTCCATGAAAGAATAAATGGATGGATGAAAAATTAATATCGTAGCTTCTGGCAATTACAATTACAGACCAATTTTCTTAATCATTTTTTAAATTCTTGTTACAAGTTCTACAAAAAATTACCTCTTAGTGCTCTCAAGGCCAGCAACAACTGTAGTGGACTTTGTCTTTTTGGCCTTAAATCTTCCATGAAGTTGTGTGCGTTTAAAGCGGGATGTCGCTCGGTTGTGGTCTTGTCGTATTGGTCGAGCTTATCCCAGAGAGCGATGACTCGCTGAGCTTGAGCTTCGTTGATAACCCCAGAGTCATCACTAAAGGTCAGCAGATAGTCGGCCAGTTCTTCCACCTTGTCGAATCCGGGGATGTTGTCGGGCCGACAGACACCTCTTCGGGATCCTGTTGATGTACAAAAAGGTAAGAGTGGGTGTTAGTTAGAATGTTCTAAATAAATGGCAAAATGTATTTTTAATTACTTTTGGCAAGATAAAATATATTATCTGTACATAAGACTTTTCTCTATAACTTCCAAAAAGGATTTAATATGGTATAGAGCTTACACTGCATTCTACATAGTTATCAATTTCTCTAACTGAAACAGTGAGATCGCTACTTACATCCATGATGGAATCCAATGATGCTTCAGTAGTCTCCATTGGTTCTACAGGGGTGTGTCTCTTGACCTCTTCTGCTGGTGGCGGTGGTGGTGGTGGTGGTGGTGGTGGTGGTGGTGGTGTAGCCCCACTTCCCGATGATAGAGTGGCCCCCTGAAGAATCTGGGAAGAGGTGGTGGTGGTGGCGTACCTGTTGGAATAGGGATGAAGACACGGGTGGCGTTGTGGCTCCCATGGAGGTCGGGTGTCTTTTCGTCGCCGTGGTGATGGTGTGACCCTCTTGGTGTTGGGGAGACTCGGCGAGGTCTTTTCTTGACACCGTGTTCTGCATTGAAGAATTGAAAAGAATAGAATATTTTATTTATTGTCTTCTTCCAAAACAAAAGAAACTCTCCATCCAGGTAAAGCATATTACATCAAATTAACAACTATTACAAAATGTTTAATATAAAGGCATTCATATCAAAATATCAAATGCATAAAAAGTATGAATAGATAAATAATACATACATACATATTACAAATTACATTGAACACATGTATAAATGGGAGAAGACTAGAGGGAAGAAATAGAGAAGAATGAGGGGATTAAAGGAGAATGTGGCCCCGTGGAAAAGCAACTACAAAACCGACCCCCTCTGGGCCTCACACTCCTTCAAAAAAGTACGAAGAGACAGACAGACTAGGGGAGAATGGAATGAAGCATATTGTTATACCATGTAATATATCATGTAATTTTATTTAGATATAGACATATCCATGAGAATTGTAATTCATTTAGAGTCAGCACTTACCGAGTGAAGATGTCTGTTGATTTTAGGAGGTGCTGCTCTGACGGACTGACAGGTGCTTGCCGATGTAGCAGAGATCCCAGGCTGTGTGAGATCCTCTACCTCGCTTGCATCCTGAAATCCTTCATCAAAGTCCTCGTCTACTACGACAGCTGCCTCCATGCACTCTGGCTCTGTGACCTCGAGAACTGTATTTGTCTGAGCATAGAGGTACTCCACTCCGATGAGTTCTCCTACAAAGTAATTTAAAACAATATATAAATACATACACACATACATTGAAATTTACTGCAAACAACCTAGGAAATAGAATATTTATTCTTTCATGGCCACATATGTAAAGAAGAAACCAAATGATATATTTTTAGACCTTCCCATTTGATTACATCAGAGCTAATTATGATGCTTTATTCCACATTTCATCATTCACTTTTGTGTACAACTCCACATATGCAAGAATGGGAAATTGATAAAAACCTACCTGTGTACTCCTGGGGGGCAACAAAGGATGGGTCGATCTTCTTGTGAAGAACTTCCTCCCCAAGATTGTTGACTGCATGTCGCAGCAGACCACTGTAGGTGTAGACTTTGTGTCCGCTGCCCTTGGAGTTTACGGCTTGTTCTGCCCGGTCTCGATTCCAGCGAGATACTCCTTCCAATAGGTAGGCTTGAAGTGGAGGCCATTTGCACGAGTTCCTGTTCCTGGTGGATTGGTAGTAGAATTGGCACACTCAGAACCTGAACACTTGAAAAGGCTGTAGAGAGAAAAGAGAACAAAAATGTTAATAAGTCTAATCTCAAATAAAAGAAGTGTAGCTAGCTAGGAGAAAAGGACCATAAAAATATGGGGGCAACAGTTACTTGTGACAATGCCTACCCCCCCCCCCCTTAAAAAAAACAGATTTGCTACTCATACCAATCATCAATTACATGTTCCTCTTCAAACAGAAAAAAAATAGTATCTTTATCCCTTTGTTTTGATTTTTTTGATACCCCCACCTGCATCTGCCTGAGCATTGGAATGAATGGATAGTCATCATCGTGATCAATTGTCATGGATCTGCAGTATTTTCCTCATTTCATCCTTCCTCATTTCTCAATTTTGCAAAACTGATTTGGGAGGACATTGCCATGCTATTTATCAACAAGTGGTCAGCTTAAATAATGGCCCTGTGCACTGCACTCACTAGTAACTCCCAGAATTAGTATCAGCACTCTCTTTGTCTTCACAAGAAGGAACAAACAAGGGCGTCAATCCGAGCTTGAGCATGGGGGCAATTCGTGAAGAAGTATTTAGCGGCAAATCAGCCAGCCAGTGAATAAGTGGGGGTGTAAGGAGCACTTAATTTTTGTTTGGTCCAATGCGTTGGCAATGTATACAAATTTTGTTCCCAGTGGTCACCGGCCCTTCTTTTCTGACAAAACATGGGGGGACATGTCCCATCTGTCCCCCAGGACTTGTTCTCATCGAGTCAACACGTAAATTTGAGAACGTCATCTCTAGTACACCATAGTACACGCCTCAATTTGTTTCACTTGAAGCTAATTTCTTCTAATCTCAGAATCTTCATAGGTCTACATCTAATTAATTTAACAATCAGCAGTCATTTACTGATTTAGACTACATCTAGGTTTGTGGTTTATTTCATTTAGTACCGTAAAAGCTATGACTGTAGACTAGAGTCTAACTTGGTCTTACAAATTACACTACAACTATAACTACAAGTAACAAAATATGATATGGGGGGTAACTGTAAAGATGTCTAACAAAAATTTTGCCTCTGCAGCTCTGGTGGATTTAATCATTCATCATCATCATAATTAATCATCATCATCTTCATAATCACCATGTCAGGACTAGTATTAGACCCTAGGCCTACTACTGTACTACGAGTAGGCCTACGTCTTCAAATTCAATTCATCAGCATCTTCAATCCTTCATCATGTTCATTACATTATTCATAATAATAATAATCAAGTCAACTTTGTCAATGGAACGACTTCAAATCACAACACCTACTTGCTACACTGGCATGATTAGAATCATGGCATTTATCAGGTTTTCATCAATAATATCCATCATAACAGTGTTAACCAATTAGTGTTTGATATCTATGGTAGTCGTTCGACTACCCGCCAGCCAGCCAGCAACATCCCCTGCCCGTCGGGGGAGTTCACAGCGCAAGAGGGGCCATCACACGTATGAAATGATGAATGCGATTAATACGAGCATGTTTTCGAAAATGCCAGTTTAAGTATCTTTTTTAACAATTTCAGAGCAATCTAACCCCTAATCACTCTTTGAGTGCATGTAGGAACTACTAATACACACAAAAATTAATACTCACAGAAATAAGAAGTCTGTTTTGCGGAGCAAATCTAGCTTTTTTCAGGCCGTAATTCTAACTTTTGTCAGATTGTTGAGGCAGTCATGGAGCGGAAGGGAAGATTTCTATTGTGCATCCTTTAACTGTACTGAGGGAAATTGGGAAATCGGGAGCGCCCATTGGTCCAGCGTCACAGTCACTATTTCGCGTCATAGGACGGCGTGATCGCCGATTGGTCGACATTGGGAAAGGTTAGACTCTCGAAGCCTCCGGATGGTCAACATTAGGGAAAATTTGCATCTACAATTGGACTATGCGAGCGCTCATTGGTCCGTCTCACCCCGGAGATTCGGGTCTAGTGGGCGCTTACTACAAAGTATCATTCTATTACCCCGGCTTTTTGCAATGACGACCTTCGTCATTGCCTTGTTTTCGTTCACATTCTGCCCCATTATCCTTATCCTTATCCTTATCGTCCGGAAATCCCTTTCGTTTTGCACGTAGTGCTTGTTATTCCTAGTTAGGTACTTTCCTCAAGTCCTTTTCCTTTCAAATTTCGTAGGCGTAATCTCTGATATCTCCTCAAGGTCACCTACTTTTTCGATTTTCGAAATCACTCATGCATAACCATCCAGGCGCCATTTTGACCGTTTCTGGTCCATTTTAAGGCCTTTCTTCATTCCTTCCTATCTCCACATTCCTAGATCCTACCAACTTCTAACAAATTCCTTTAGATAGTCTAAGAGATGTTCTTTCATCTGCGACATATAACTTGACCTTCAAAATGCCATCTTCATAGTCAAAATTCAAATCTGAAACCGACTCCGTCAACAATCTCTCAAATTCTTGAAAAATAGACCCCTACAAATCTAAAAATTGCAATAACTTTCTTTAACCAATTCCGTTCCGTCTCATCTTCTCGCAGTATCTTTATCTCATAATTGCACATAGCCATGCCAAATTTTACGCTCCAATGGCTTTGCAAAACATAAATAGCGCCCTCTAAAGTTCTGGGAATTGGCTTTCTTTCTGTGGCCGTATCTCCATCATGGCTTGGCAGACCCGTACCTTTTTTTGGATTTAGATACTTGAACATATGCCCTTTCCAGCCATACACAAAATTATATACCCTAACACTGACCGACTTTGCGAAAAATGCCCTCCAAATTCGCCATTTTCAAGAAAATTGAGAAATAACTTCAACTTGCTCTAAATTAGTGATCTTTATACCTACATCAATGAAACTTGGCAGACATATGTATCCATATACGTGACAACTGTCTGCCAAGTTTGGTAAAATTCGATGACGTCAGCGCAAAGTTATCGCCAAAAATGATGAATTTACTATGCATTACGTAATAGCGCGTTTAATGCGTGCAATACATTGCGCGAAGATAACAATGGTGTCAAACTGACCGCAATAAAGTGCCCTTTCGAATGATACCAAGTATAGTATATGTTCACACAGAAAATTGTGAATAAATCGCATTTAAACAAAGGTCACTACACGAATTCCGCCGAGTTTCCGCCCGAATCTAACACGTATCGGCTATGACGTCATTTTTTCAGACTGCTTTTCGCCCCTTAAACGTCCTTTTTTTCCTTGAAAATTTGCAGTGACATGCCGAGTTGCAATACGCAGGGCACCTCGTGGCCGGATTTTTGAAATTGGTCAATGGGGCCATTTAAGACGCCATTTTGTCCTATAAATCTATTTTACATCACGTGTTTCGATAGGATTATCATAGAAAAAAGAGAGTTGTTTACAATAACAACCATGAAATCCTCTTTCTAATGATACCAAATACGGCCCATAAAGAGACATAAAGAGAGAGAAAAACAATTTAACTCCGGTCATAATACAGATTCTGTACGTTTTCCGCCCATGCATTACACGCATTGTCTATGGGGCATATCGGGTTCACGCTTTTGGCCCCAGAACGATCTTGATTGCAATGACGAACATGCACCAAATCCCATTGGTTTTGCACGCAGTGCTTGCGAGCCCTTTCTAGGTTCTTTCCCCTATCCCAATTTCTTTCAAACTTCGTAGGCGTAGTCGCTAGCATCCCATCAAGGTCACTGTAATCTTCGTTCTCCGGAATCACTCATGCACACCCGTCCAGGCGCCATTTTGTCCGTTTCGGGCCGTTTTGAGGCCTTTCTTTCGCCCTATATACCTATCTCCAGTTTTATAGAAGCTACATACTTCGTACAAATAGCTCTGGATAGTCTGAGAGATGCTCTTTCGTTTGACACGTAGAAACATGGCGTCATTGCACGCATATCGTTCTGACACGATTGCATTTCTAGTATTAATTTTCGGATTGTGTTATTTTTTTTCTTTGATTGTTTGTTTCTTGCTTCTTGTTTTACTTTTCCTCAAATTCGGGGGAGACAAACGGCCGCTACTTATTCCACTGAGATTTCAATAAAGAAAGAAAGACAAATATTCAAGGGCTAGAAATTGTTATATTCTGATAAGTCTAAACCTATTTTAAAAAATATTATACAGTATCCCCAACAGAACAGGTTTTGAATAGAGGTGCCACAATGCACCCACCACCAATTACTGCGACGTCTTTGGCCCATCATGTGCTATCAAGAACATTCTTTCGCATTAAAGCCAGATATAGACGGGTCCAGAGATGTATATCAAGAGAAAATTACCCCACTAAAAACATCCTCTCGAGTGGGTCTTGGAAAGTGTGACTTTTGACATACATCTACCACCTACCCATTTTCTGACAGTTCTGACCGTCAAAATACTGGTAAAAAAGTATGTTCTGATGATCTTTTTTTGACTGCATTTGACTACTTTTTTTGACTACATGCATGTATGTATTAACAATTCATACATCTGATTGTACTTTCAGGTCTTTAATGTAATCATTACAATTAAGTAGAGAGTGAACTATTATAGAATGACGTCATGACAAATTTTTGCGCCTATTGTGCCGCTAATTATTTGTCAAAGCCTACTAAAGTTAACCGTATTATATATGCAAAATGTCTTTTATAATTCTTTTATGTAAATCTTTAAGGTAAGCTTCGGTAAACATATTTGTATGAATATTATTCAGTAAAGGCTAGTCAAATCATCAATATTATAAGAAAATGGACGCTAAAAAGATGTCAAGGATCTTCTTCGTCGCTTACATACTGCAAAAAGCACTCTAGAAACTTATTTGTAAAAGTCATGCGTTCAGATATTCAGACCATTATGTTGTCGTCGAAGAGTTAAATTACTTTGCTATAGTGGAGCTGAAGACGATCTTTCTTCATCGTAAATGACAATCGTTTTTCATAAGCAGTTTCGTTACTCTTGTCAAATTAATGCATAGTGAATTTCAAATACATAATTTGTCAAATAAATATCATAAGCATTCAATATTTCTAGACAATTGTGTCACATTTACTGTACTTTACGTTCCTCCTTTCAATACATGGTGGATTTCAAATACATATATTTCAAATGAATATCATTTTACGAGGCTTTTATACTGACAATCCATATAAACTCGTGACCATGGTGATAAAAGAAATTTTCAAAGACGGGAAGGGTCTTGCAACGTTTTGAAAACATCCATACTATTCAATTTTAATGGTATAATTAAAAATAGGGTGGTAATTTACTTAAAATGCATTATTGCATTCTTTTTCGGCGATATAAGCATTAGCCTCAAGCAACAAAAAGAAGCTCTCGAAAAGATAGACAATAGAAGAGACATCTTTAGAAATGTCGATGAAAAAAATTATAGGCATCCCATTTCCAAATGAATGTAAGAAAATCATAATTTCAACGAACTACTCCATCTGCTGCTTTGTATTTTGAGGGCACTTAAGCAATTCTAAACGCTGTGTCATAGTATAGAGATATCGACTGCTACGAGAGGACTATAGCTGTTTTTATACGCTCAAGGTAAAGTCGATCCGTTGCCATCACCCCGAGGCGCGCCTGGGTTGGGTGGGCGGCGCGCCTTACCGCGAGCCAGTATAGAAACAGCCAGTCCTCGAGTATTAAAGCAGTCGATATCACTTTTATATGCCGATCGTACGAATTGAAACATAAATCTACCAAGAATTCTTACCTTAGCCTTTTATGGAGTAAAGATTGGTTAAAACATCACAGAAAATCTGAGACACTGTCTGTTAATCTTTGCTAGCAAAATGACTGAAAGTTTCAATTATTCGGGTATCGCAGGAAAAAACCACTGTATGGTGTCCGCGCTCGCACAAATACAATTTTAACACGTAAACCAATGGGGATCGCAGGAGAATGAGGGTACAAATTAATGGATATTCCCTGTGAGCGGGCTACGAGGGTACAAATTAATGGATATTCCCTGTGAGTGGCCTGGCTTAAAATCACGAATCCAATTTCGACCAATCAGATGGATAGATTTCTAAAGTGAGGTATATAATTGTACATATTAGGTAAAGCCGTAATGACCTTGTTTTTTAGGCAGGCGCGGATCCAGGGGGGAGGCCGAGCGGGCCTTGGCCCCAAAAAAAAAAAAAAAAAAAAAGAGAAGGAAAGAAGGAAAGAAGGAAGAAGAAAAGAAAAGAAAAAGGGAAAAGAAGGAGATCGGGGGAGGGGCCGAAAGGGCCTTGCCTCCCAGGCTGTTGCCTCCCCTCCCCAGCAAAAATAAGAGAGAAAGAAGGAAAGGGAAAGAAAAAAGGAAAAGAGGAGATAAAGGGAAGGAAAAAAAGAGGAAGAAGAAAAGAAAAGAATGAGGATATCAGTTGCAATTTTCCCGCCAACAAGTTGTGTATCAGGGGAGGCCCTTGCCTCTATCCCCCGCCCAAAAAGAGAGAAGGAAGGGACAGGGAAAGAGGAGAGCTAAAGGGAACAAAAAGACGAAGAAGAAAAAAAGGTGAAAAGAAGGGAGATCAGTTGCGATTAATTCCGCCAACAACGTGTGGATCGGGGAAGGGAGCCGAAAGGCCTTTGCCTCCCACAGCAAACCTAAACGAGACAGAAGGGAAAAAAAACTCGCTGAAATGACACAATTTTCCGAGTTTTTCCTCACTCTTTTAGTAAATTATATTTTTTTATGCGTTTGTTGGAAAATAACAAATTCCTAAATTTACAGTCAGGCAAGAAATTTCCGAGTTTTTTCCTCACCCACTTTTTAATAAATTATACTCTTTTATGCGTTTGTTGGAAAATAACAAGTTCCTAAATTTACAGTCAGGCAAGAAATTTCCGAGTTTTTTCGTCGCTTTTTAGTAAATTATACTTTTTTATGCGTTTGTTGGAAAATAACAAATTCCTAAATTTACAGTCAGGCAAGAAATATGCTTATTTATTTAGAGGCCTATATGTCAGGGCCAGCGGAACTGCTAGGCTCGAGGGCCTCGAGCCCCCCAACTTTTTTTGTGAAAAAGTATATTAAAGAAAAATAGAAAGAAAGAATAGTGACCTGCCAGTGTCACAAAATAATGGGGTATAAAAATATGCTCATCTGACCGTGATTAAATGCCTATAACCCTGAGCTTCCGGGGGCTCTGCCCCCTTGATTCCACCTAGGGGTCTAAGGCGGGCCCCTGGATGCTCATCTGACGTTAATTTAATGCCTAAAACCCCTGAGCTTCTGGGGGCTCCGCCCCCTGGACCCGACGTTAGTGTCACAAATAAGGTATACATAAAATGCTCATCTGACCGTAATTAAACGCCTTAAACCCCTGCCCTGGACCCAACCAAGGGCCCCAAGGCGAGCCCCTGGATACTCACCTGACCGTAATTTAATGCCTAAAACCCTTGAGCTTCCGGGGGCTTCGCCCCCTGGACATCTCGCCAATTAGTGACCTGCGAGTGTCACAAATAAGGTATAAAAATATATTCATCTAATAGTATTATTAAACGCCTAAAAATCCCTGAGCTTCCGGCGGCCAGTGGCGGATCCAGGGAGGGCCAGGGGCCGGGCCCCCTCTAGCAAAACAGGTAAAAACACCTTTTTGAAAAAAAGAAGATGGGCCCCCCTGGCGCCCAAGGGGTGGCGGTGGAACAAAAATCACCCTTCCCGTAGGGAAACAAAAATTTTCGGGTGCCAAAAAAAAAATTGTGCTCACTACCCCACTGAGCGAAAAATCGACCGGCACGATTATCAAATTTCCCTCCTTTTAGGCCCCCTCCCTTGCCGCCGGCTGGATCCGCCCCTGCCGGCGGCTCTGCCCCCTGAAGCCAACCAATGGCCCTAAGGCGGCCCTGAATACTTATCTGACCTTTATGAATGCCTAAAACCCCTGAGCTTCTGAGGGCTCCGCCCCCTGGAGGCCTGGACCCCACACCAATTATTATCCTGCCAGTGTCACAAATAAGGTATCAAAATATGCTCATCTAATAGTAATTAAACGCCTAAAACCCCTGAGCTTCCGGCGGCTCTGCCCCCTGAAGCCAACCAATTATGGCCCTAAGGCGGCCCTGAATACTTATCTGACCGTTATAAAATGCCTAAACCCCTGAGCTTCTGGGGGCTCCGCCCCCTGAACCCCACACCAATTATTGCCATGCCAGTGTCACCAATAAGGTATCAAAATATGCTCATCTGACAGTAATTAAACGCCTAAAACCCCTGAGCTTACCCGACGCTAAATAGTGTCCTGCTTCTGTCAATAAGGTATCACAAAATTGCTCATCTGACCGTAATTAAACGCATAAAACCCCTGTGCTTCCGGGGGCTCTGCCCCCTGGACCTAACCAAGGGCCCCAAGGCGGGGCCCCTGGATACTCACCTGACTGTAATTTAATGCCTAAAACCCTTGACCTTTCGGGGGCTTTGCATCCTGGACCCTTCGCCAATTAGTGACCTGCGAGTGTCACAAATAAGGTATCAAAATATGTTCATCTGATCGTAATTAAATGCCTAAAAACCCCTGAGCTTTCGGGGGCTCCGCCCCATCGACTCCACCGGGGGCCGGCCCCTAAGGCGGCTCTGAATACTTAACTGACCGTTATAAAATGCCTAAAACCCCTGAGCTTCTGGGGCTCCCCCCTGGACACCACGCCAATTAGTGACCTGCGAGTGTGACAAATAAGGTATCTAGATATGCTCATCTGACCGTAATTAAGTGTCTAAAACCCCTAAGCTTCTGGGGGTCCGCCCACTCGACCCCAACAGGGAGTCTAAGGCAGGCCCCTGAATGCTTATCTGACTGTTATAAAATGCCTAAAATCCCTGAGTTTCAGGGGGCTCAGCCCCCTGGACCCACGCCAATGAGTGACCTGCCAGTGTCATGAATACGGTATCGAAAAAATGCTCATCTGGCCGTAATTAAATGCCCATATTCCCTGAGCTCCCAAGGCCTCCGCCCTTTGATCCTCGCCGGCGCTTTGCCCTAGACCCCACGTCAATTTGCGCTACGCTCTACTTGATCACCAATACTTTAGCGTCCCCACCCACTTTGAAAAACGTTCAGCGGGGCCTGGAGGTAAGAGTGGGGAGATGCAGATTTTTTTGTCTGCCCCACCCCCCCCCCCAAAAAAAAATGTTTTTGCCCAATACGCCACTGCTGGTCACCATTCGGCCTACATACCAATATTTGGCTCGCATAATTTCAAATTTGGGCCTCCCCCCTAAGAAATCCTGGATCCGCGCCTGTTTTTAGGCACATAAAGGGGGAAAAGATAAGAGAGAGAGAGAAACAAAAATGGAGCGCACAAACCACTACATTCCGATAACCCAATAACCCATGAGACCGAAAAGTCAGTAAGATCAAGGAGATCGAACGCTGAAAAATGTCCTGGAGACCGACAAAACAACAATATGGGGGAGGGGAGTGCTACCATAATGGGCACTGTATGTAAAGGCATAGTCAATGATATGCTTAAGGAGGCGTGATGGCTTAGTGGTAGCGCAATGGTCTCGGGTTCGAAACCAAGGTTATGCCCTAATGCCCTTTGGTAATGCGTTAATTCTCATTACCAAGTCCCTCGGAGAGGAATTAAGCCGTCGGCTCCCTGGTTGCTTATTTACAAGCATAAAGGCACTTGCTTTCTTAGTAGTCAGGTAAAACAAACAAACGAACAAACAACACATTTTACAAATTCAAACATGGATCAATCCACTCGACTGGGGATGCAAGGTTATTGGTTTGAGCCAGAGGCAGCTCCCGAGGGCAGGGGGAGGGGGGCACGTTCCCCTTATCACAAATGCCCTTTTTCATCTATGGTGGGTGCCCTATTTTAGGTATCTTTAAAAGATCTTTTAAAACGTAATATTTTATCCCCCGTAATCTAATATGATCTATCTATCTTTTTTAGATTTGATATTTCATCCGATATCATTTTTCTTAATATTCACGGATCTTCATAAATGTGATGCTTACATCATATCGTCAGCGGCTTCTCAGGGATACACGAAAGCATGAAAACGTCTCGAAAATATGCATTAAAATTACCGCGCTCAAGAACAATGGATTAAAGATAAAAATCACATGTGAAAGTGACCTTGAGCAACTGTGATATTTAAATGTGGATGAGACGACACAATGTGAGACTATATGCCTACGAGCATGACTTTCGATTTTGAAAAGTTAAAATCTTCCAGTGGTATTAAAGTAGGTCATCTAAATGTATTTTCCTCTATTGAAGAACTTTGACGAAATTGAACATAATTATGTTAACCTCCAGTAAATAAGATATTCTCACTCTTTATGAAACTAGACTGTGTGATGCCATCCTAAACTCAGTTGCTAAAACTAATGATTATGATATTGTGAGACTGGAAAGAAACCGCCTTGGTGGAGGTGTACTATATATACGAAACAACATTCGTTGTTCAGTTGAAAGTATATTAGTGTCCGATATTGAACTTTTGACTGTAAAGATATTTGCTGGTAAACAGAGACCTTTCTAAATTGTACCTTGGTACAGGCCGCCAAATTCAATATTTGATACATTTGAAAGTGTTTTTGAATTCCTTCAGACGAATTCACGTGATTTTGTAGTACCAGGTGACTTAAACTATGATATCTCTAATGAACCATTAATACCATTTACTAATCAAACACGTCGATCGCTTAACAGTCAGGAAAAGTAAACGAGTGTGTATAACTGAAAACATTGTAAAGAACAA
The DNA here is from genome assembly GCA_037976565.1 of Mesocentrotus franciscanus. Classification (NCBI taxonomy): domain Eukaryota; kingdom Metazoa; phylum Echinodermata; class Echinoidea; order Camarodonta; family Strongylocentrotidae; genus Mesocentrotus; species Mesocentrotus franciscanus. The sequence goes on from CP137668.1 coordinate 14,726,202, forward strand.
ATCTGGAAAAATCCGGTGAAACATTTGTCGTAAGCCTGATCAGCCTGATCAGGTTAAAGTGTATTAAAACAGATGACCATGTATGTACAGATAATAAATAAATATCTCATGTGATAAATGATTTCTTCACGAATATTTCTGATCAAATGAAAGAGAATTCAACTTGTTATCGGTGATGCCTTGGTCTGTGAAGATTAAAGCTACAATGCCCCCTTTTCATTTTCTCAGGTTACTGCAAATGATGTGTTTAAATGTTTTAACAATACGGTATACCATGTAATAAAGACACTGGTGTAGATGAACTTCTTAAAGCCACAGTCACATTTGCTCTACGGCTAGGATACGGCGGCCGTAGGCCTCGAAATCGAGAAATGCATGCGGCGGCCGCAGAGGATCTGCGGTGGCCTCAGGGTCACCCTAGGGTGTATCCCTATCTTTTACAGGCCGTAGGGATCGCCGTGGGATTATAGCCCGGAGTTATAACTTATTTGCATTTCTAGGTTCGCCGTAGCCATGCCGTAGAGCGATTCGTACGATGGCCTTGCGTTTGTCATAGCAACTCCTATCTATTGTAAACAGGTGGTCAGCTCTGGTGAAGCTACATACCCTAAGGCGACCGTGCGTACGTCATCACTCCAAACGCCGTACGGCAGCCGCAGGTTTTCTGTCTCCGCAAATTCAAAATACGCCGTGCGGCTACCCTAACATAGTTATGTGACTGCTACAGTATGTCACCGTGGGAATGCTGCGGCGTACCTATTAATTGCTATTGGCCGTAGATATTTTAGACCCTACGGCCGCCACGGCAAATGTGACTGAGGCATATACTGCTCAGGTATACAAACATGCTGGCCATATGCACGTTTCGGAAACGCCACTCGCAATAAATCATGTTCGGTGCCTTCCTATGAGAGCGTGATCGATGAAGCCTGTAGTTTGTCTATTTTGCTTTTGAGACAAGGAACCCTGCGGAGTGTTTCGTTTGGACCATGAATTTTCCATCTGTGGATTTCATTATCCTCATATTTTTCATTAAACCAGTAATATTCCACTTGGAAATGCTCTTGAAAAAAGCGAATTTCAACTTTGATTACCTGCTCATGAAATGATAAAACATGGATAAGTTAAACAGTTTAGGAAATACATGTACCACGTAAATGGTAATAATGGCTGTTCACTTTCTCTGATGTAAGACGAGACGATAAACTTTCAAATATTTTGTTTTGTAGCATCTTAAACACAACTATTAGATGTCGAAATATACTGCATGCAGTGACACTTGGGACATTTATATGCAATGAGCTTCATAGGGAAATGTTCACTTCTCTGAGATTGACCCACCCCCCCCCCCCTTCAAATTGGCAATTCTACACATTGATGGACTTGCTATCGTGAAGGGATTGCAATTCAAAAGAAGATTATAGCTTCATTATTATATAAGATTAATGACTTTTGTATTGATTATATAGGTCATACAATAATAATACCTTTTTAACCCCTTAGTTCTGTGTTTTAGCACCCCCTCCTCCTCCTCCTCCTCCCCTCTTATATCCATCATGCCCACTTTAATTGGTAGCGATCGCTGCGCTGATGCCTGACGGATACACAACACAAAAATCATATATTGCATGTGAATAGTATAGCGGTTGTATGTGTAGAATGCGATCTTTACAGTTATGAAATTGGCGATTCCACACATTGGTAGACTTTAAATGGGCTACCTTCATCTATGAATGGGTGTGTGAAAACAACTTCACCCTTCGGTTACCGCGATACCCCCTTCACATACACAGATTTTTCTTACGAGTCCTTACGGATCGCACAAATTCACGGATCTTTCACGGATTCTTACGATTTGGCCACTTTTACGACCGATTTAAGACTTATTACAAGCTATTTACGGTTTATTACGGATTATTACGAGTTATAACGTTGTATTTACGGCAAGATTCCACGATTTGTTACGAGTTGTCACGGATAATGACGACCAAGTCGCGTGTTAGTAACGACGTGTTGTTACGTGTTGTTACGAATAGTAACGAGTTAGTTACGAGTATTTACGAGTCCTTACGATTTTTAGCCAAAAAAAAAACTGAAAATGAAGTGTTCGAATTTGCAGCTTTTATAGTAATCGTAAACAATACATAAGAATACGTCAAGTATACGTATCTATTCGTAAAGTACTGGTAACTACACGTAAAGTGCTCGTAATAACTCATAACAATCCGTAAAGCCATCGTAACACGACCCGAATGAAATCGTAAACAACACGTAAGCACTCGTAATAATCCGTAAATAATCCGTAAACAAATCGTAAACTAACCGTAACGAAATCGTTAAACAAATTGTTACGAGTCATTTACGGATTCTTGCGAGCAGTTTACGGATGGTTACGTGTTGTTGCGAGCGGTTTACGATACTTACGGATTGTTACGAGCTATTTAGGAGTTATTTACTGAAAAATCAATCCGTGGACAATCGTAAAAAGATTTTTGACATGTCAAACAAATTTGCCTCTCCTTTCACGGATCTTCAAGAGTGTCTGCGAGTTGTTGCGAGTTGTGACGAGTTATTTACGGATACCAGCGAGTTATTTACGGATGCTTGCGATTGACTACGAGTTGGCGATCCGTAAGGACTCGTAAGAAAAATCCAGGGGTATCAAGCAAGGAAAATATATTCACGACAAAATTCGCGACGAAATACGCTACGTCGCATTTTTTGTCGCGAACTTCACGATTTGCATGAGCAACGACAGTGAAAACAACACGAATACCCATTACGAGATTAGTTCTCTAAATTGCCTTAGTGTTTTCAAAGCATCCTATGTGTCACGTCGTTAGAAATTCGCCTTATAACTTAATCATAAATTTACTGATGCTACTACTATTACTACTACTACTAATACTTCTACTACTACTACTACTACTACTACTACTGCTACTACCACTACAACTACTACTCCTACTTTTTCTTCCTCTTCTACTTCATACTACTCCTACAACTACTACTACTACCAATATTACTACTACTACTAATGCTACTACTACCACTCCTACTACTAATGCTACTACTACTGCTTCTACTACTACTACAACTTCAACTATTACTACTACTACTACAACCAATATTACTACTACTACTACTACTACCACTCCCACTAATGCCACTACCATCACCATTACCGCCGCTACCACCACCACCACCACCACCACCACTTAACCACCACTACAACCACCAATTAACACCAATATTACCACCACCACTACCACCATGCCACCACACACCGCCACCGCTGCCACCACCACCACCACCATTACCACTACCACTACCACTACCACCACCACCCACCACCAATGCCACCACCGCTACCACCACCATCACTACTACTACCACCACCCTACCACCAATGCCACTACTACCACCGCTACTACTACCACTACCACCACCACTACCACCATTACCACCATTACTACCACAACCACTACTCACCAATATTATTACTACCACTAACGCCACTACTACCACCATTACTACTACAACCACTACTACCACCAATATTATTACCACCACTAATGCTACCACCATTACCGCCACTACTACCACCCCACTCTAATGCCACCATACCACCACCGCCGTTTCTACTACCATACCACCACCACTACCACTACCACCACCAATATTACTACCACTACCACTCCCACCAATGCTACTACTATTACTACTACTATTACTGCTACTACTACTACTACTCCCACTACTAATGTTACTTCTACTACTAGTGCTTCTACTTCTACTACCACTACTATTACTACTACTAATATTTATCCACCACTTCTACTACTTCTACTACTACTAATACTACTACTACAACTTCTACTACAACTTCTACTACTACTACTACTACTACTGCTTCTTCTACCACTACTACCACACCTACTACTACTGCTTCTACTACTACCACTACATATTGCTACTACTACAATACTACTACTACTACTCATAATAATACTAAAACTAAATATTACTACTACTACTACTACTACTATAACTACTACTTCTAATATTTCTTGTACCCCTCTACTACTTCTTCTAATGCTACTACTACGACTACTACGACGACTACTACTACTACTACTACTACTTCTAATATTTCTTCTACTACTTCTACTACTACTACTACTACTTCTTCTTCTTCTACTACTATACTTTTACTACTTCTACTACTGCTAATACAAATAATAATAATAATAATAATAATAATAATAATAATAATAATAATACTCCTAGTACTACTACTATAACTACTACTACTACTACTACCACCACCAATAAACATGAGTAAGATAGAACATACTAAAATGAAAAAAATATGTATACGCCTAATTAAACAGATACTTTTATCTATCACTACTACTACTACTTCTGCTACTACTACCACTACTACTATACTACTACTACTACTACTACTTCTACTTCTACTATTATTACTACTACAACAACGACTACTACTAGTATTAATACATGTTCTACTACTACCACTACTACTACTGCTGATATGTACTGCTACTGCTACAACTGCTGTTATATATACATCTAATATTATTGGGATTTCTCCTAATGAATAAATATAATTTCTTCTATAATACATTAAATTACTCCGTACGACTATAATAACTTTCACTCTTCTTCTACCTCTTCCTTTTGCTACACAACATGTGTCGTATATATAACCAATGATCAGAAATTTACAAATCAAAGTACATGTTTAACTACAAGATGCATATATTCCGCCATGATGCTTGAAAATGATATATTATATATTAGCTTTCTATCATTTAAAGGTAATGCAAAGTTTGGGGAAACTTTGAAAATTGGATTGATAGTAATTCTTTAAAATGTTGATATATTTGGATGCCCCTGTGGATGTATTATAAGCACTAGAAAATTTAGCCCCTAAAACACTTCTGCTTTCGAGAAATTGAATAATCAAAATTTACCGGTGCTCCCGGTTAATTTCAAATATTTCAAATAGCGCCTAAAGCCATATGACCCCATACCAAAACTTTGTATTACCTTTAGGCCAGTGAGTTTTATGTTTACTTTACTTTAACAATACACACAATAGAATGACAACATCGATGTATGAGGGGTGCTAGAGTAAACATACAGCAAAAGCATTGTATCCGCAAAAACGATTGTCTGTCTTGCGTTTGGATATCAAAAGGGAGGTTCCCTACTTCATGCGTGGCGTCACCATCGCTTGCTATTAAAGGGATATCTGTGAAAACCCGAAGAGTAAATTGATTAGAAGGAAATATATAAATGCGTTGATAGATGGAAAGAGAGTGGTTGAGTGAGTTTGTGTGTGCGTGTGTGCGTGTGTTTGTGTGTGAGTGTGTGTGAGAGAGAGAGAGAGAGAGACATTGAAATTGAAACAGGGTGGGGGTATGACATAGGGAGAAATAGACTGAGAAAGATAGAGAAGAGGGGGTGGGGCGACAACGAAAGGGGGAAGAGTCAAGCGGAATGAGAGGTATAGAAAGGCACAGAGAGAGAGAGAGAGCAGAGGTTTAAGCACTATTGGATTATCCTTCTCATTTACATGATTCTGCTCAGAGCCACGGAGAGAAAGGAGAATAATCGGTTTTAATGACGGATTAACTCCCAAAGGTTCAATTTTCATATCACTCAGGCCAAGCAAAATTGATTCCTAGTTTCTCGTCCGAATTTTTTTAGAAAGGGGAGGGGTGCCATTTTATTTGACATTCGATATTTTTCTGTATATACAAATACTACTGAATGATTAAGTAGTCAAAGTAGTAGTAGTAGAAGTATTAATGGTAGTAGTAGTAGTAGTAGGTAGTAGTAGTATTAGTAGTAATAGTAGTAGTAGTAGTAGTAGTAGTAGTAGTAGTAGTAGGTAGTAGTAGTATTAGTATTAGTAGTAATAGTAGTAGTAGTAGTAGTAGTAGTTGTTGTTGTAGTAGTAGTAGTAGTAGTAGAAAAAGTAGTAGTATTAGTAGTAGTAGGAGTAGTAGTAGTAGTAGTACTAGAAGTTGTAGTATTAGTAGTAGTAGTAGTAGTAGTAGTAGTTGTCGTTGTTGTTGGTGTAGTAATAGTAGTAGTAGTATGAAGTACACGCAAACTCACTTGACCCCTCTCTTTCCATCTCTCAACGCATTTATATTTTTCCTTCTAATCAAATTACTCTTCGGGTTTTCACAGATATCCCTTTAATAATAAGCGATGGTGACGCAACGCATGAAGTAGGGACCCCCTTTATATATCCAAACGCAAGACAGACAATCGTTTTTCGGATACAATGCTTTTGCTATGTGTTTACTCTAGCACCCCTCATACATCGATGTCGTCATTTTATTGTGTGTATTGTTAAAGTAAAGTAAATATAAAACTCACAGGCTTAAATGATAGAGAGCTAATATTTCATATATTATTTTCAAGCATCATGGCGGAGCATAAGCATCTGGTAATTATACATTTTCTTTGATTTGTAAATTTCTGATCATGGAAATGGTTCTATATATACGACACATGTTTGTAGCAATAGGAAGAGGAAGGAGAAGAGTATTAGTTATTATAGTCGTACGGAGTAATTTAATGTATTATAGAAGAAATTATATTTATTTATTAGGAATAATAATATTATATGTATATAAGGAGCAGCAGAAGGGGAAGAAGTGGAATAGCAGCAGCTGTAGCAGTAGCAGTAGCAGTAGGGACTTTTAGATTTGCACGGCGAGAACGTAGACTGCTACGTGGGACATCCTTTTAAGGCAATGTGACGTCCTTTTAAGGCACTGGCAGTGCCCGGCAGTGTGCCTTAAAAGGACGTCACGTTGCCTTAATATAGGATGTCCACGTAGCAGTCCATGTTCTCGTCGTGCAAATCTAAAAGTCCCTAGTATTAATACTACTACTACTAGTAGTAGTAGTAGTAGTAGTAGTAGTAGTGGTGGTGGTGGTAGTAGTAGTAGTAGTAGTAGTAGTAGTAGTAGTAGTTATAGTATTAATAGTAGTATATTAGTAGTGATAGATAAAAGTATCTGTTTAATTAGGCATATCATATATTTTTTTTCAGTTTCGTATGTTCTATCGTACTCATGTTTATTGGTGATGGTAGTAGTAGTAGTAGGTAGTAGTAGTAGTGATATTTATTATTATTATTATTAGTAGTAGTAGTAGTAGTAGTAGCATTGTAGTAGTAGCAATATGTATTAGTAGTAGTAGTTGTTGTAGTAGTGGTATTAGTTGTATCAGCAGTTAGAGCAATTGCAGTACGTAGCAGTAGTAGCAGTAGTAGTCGTCGTAGTAGTGGTAGTAGTGGTAGAAGTAGTAGGAGTAGTGCTATATAAAAGTATCTGTTTAATTAGGCATATAATATTTTTGTTCATGTTCGTATGTTCTATCTTACTCATGTTTATTGGTGGTAGTAGTAGTAGTAGTAGGTAGTAGTAGTAGTAGTAGTAGTAGTAGTAGTAGTAGTAATATTTAGTATTATTATTAGTAGTAGTAGTATTGTAGTAGTAGCAATATGTAGTAGTAGTAGTTGTAGTAGTAGTATTAGTTGTAGTAGTAGTTGTAGAAGTAGTAGTAGTAGTAGTAGTAGAAGTAGTAGTAGAAGAAGAAGAAGAAGAAGGAGGAGTAGTAGTAGTTGTAGTAGTAGTGATGTAAACAGCAGACAATACTGTAAAACTTTACTAATTTTATTACGCTGAAGAATCAGATCATGGGTAACATGGAAGCAAAAGAAACCAAAGCCACGAAGTCTGAATCTACCAAGACAACAGAATCATCATCGGCCTCCAATACAGTAACGTCGACCTCGTTGAGCGCCAAGGCGCCATCATTGAGTGCGACATCGAAGCAACTTCGCCTGGTGACGTGGAACATTTACGGACTGGGCAAGCGAGACACTCTAGCGAGGACAAGGGCAGTATGTGACACCCTACAAAGGTATTTTAGAAATTCGAGAAAAATTCAGCAACTTAAAGATGAACTTGAGTTCTGGTAAATATAGAAAATAAATTCTCACAGAATCTAACGAAACTTACACTGAATGTTTAAGATTACAAATATATGACATGTGCCAAACTATTTTGGTAGAAAATGTATAGTGGCTGAGTAATGAGCATAGAAAGATAAGGAAATCCTGGTGAGTAGGCCCGACACCATGTGCTTAATACAGGTCACTATGTGCAAATAGGAGTTGTGGTTTTTATCGAAGATGATGCCCAGGAAGTTTTATGCGTTTTTTTTTGTATTTCACTGGTTCAAACAACCAATCTACTGCAGGATAAACAATCCAGAATAAATCATAGCAATTTTCTCTCAAAATACGATTCGCATACCAGAGCTCAAGATTAGCTGTAATAACTGAAATAGTGTATTTTATTCCAAGGAGCATTTTACTCCCGCAATATTGAAAACAGGAGCACAGATGGTTATAACACACGTTTGGCAATTCATTTTTTAAACAGTGATTTTTAACGAAAAGAATATGACATTGGCGTTTTACCATATTTGACCCTGTCCCTGCTACCGCTCAAAACTATGACATTCCGTCATGGGATCATAGTAATAAAATGACCCTAATCCCCCTTTTTTTTTCTCTCTCTCTCTCTCCATCTCTTTATCTCCCCTTCCTCCCTCCCCCTCTCTCATACATTTCTTCTCCGTCCTTCTTTCTTTCTGACTGTCTTCAAACTTTTTTCCGTCTGTCGTCTTCTTTTTCCCCCATTTCTTGATCTTTTCCTTTTGTGTTTTCATTTGCTCATTCCACTATCTTCCTTTATTCTTTCTCCTCCTTCAAACGATTCTTAATTCCAGTGTTTATCTTAACATAAATGTAAGTGTATGTACTTGTAAATGTAAATTTATTACCTATACTTGGCTATAATTTTGATCGTCATGCTTTTGTAAAAACTAATCTAATTAGTTCAGAATCTGGCTGATTTTTATTTTTTGATAATCTCCACCACCGCGATCTCCCTCTACTTGCTGCAAGCCGAAGATGACGTGATATCTGAATTTCTACGCCCGGCGAGATAACAAATCTTTCTTATAGCCTGGGCGTACGAGTTCGTTGATAACGCCATCTTCGGCGGCTTTTGGGGAATATTAAAGAGATAAAATATAAGAACCGGTCAGATTCTGGACTCAACATTGATGAGCAATTGTTCCGTGTAAAATTATACCACCTAACCCTTCTTTCTTCTATCGATCATTATCTCGTCTTTAGTTTTCATATCATGTTTATTTTATTAGGCATAGTTATTTTGTTTGTGTATTACTGCATTTTATTGATTCATTTTTTTTAAATGTATCGTAATTTACTGGAATATTTTGTAGCCCTTATGTGAATTCAATTTGTTTCAGCCAGATGGCTGCTATTTTCACTGTGCTTTTTTGTATATATATAGCTGTTCAACAACTTCAATGACATCCTTCTTCCTTCATGTCTATTGTCCTTCTTTAGTCTTTTCCCCGATGTCATCTTCCTCCAAGAGGTTATCCCAGAGACACTTCATCTCATCCAAGATCGTTTGGGATCGTTGTACCAACTGGTTCCTGGAGGTCAAAAGAATGCCTACTTCACCCTAACATTGGTCAAGCGGTCACAGGACATTAACATCCTTCAAACCAAAATCCATTCTTTCCCGAACACCAAGATGGCGAGAAACCTGCTTATTGTAAAGGTGACTGGACAATTTCATGTATATAGTCTTTAAACGACAGAAGTAGAAGTCCAAAACTTTGGGGTGGTCATGTCAGGGATCACTTCGTTTGGAGTTCACGTTCAGATATTGTAGTTGAACCATACACCCTCAAGAAGTGAAATTCAACAGCTACTCCGGAGCGGATTCCACTATACTTGGAATGATCTAAACTTTGAGGTGATCCCTAAATCTACGCAATCATGAATATTATTATCTTTATTTGAATGCCACCTCGCTTCATACCAGGGAATGCACCATGTAAATTGGAGAACTTATTTGCCGAAGAACAATAAAGCCGCCATTAGGACTCGTCTTGTTAGACCACGACATTAACAAACGCTTATTAAAATCATATAGGCAAATAAGTCTAGCAGTATAGTAAACCAGTGGCATTGTAACCGTGAGGACCCGGGTTCAAAACCAAGTCATTGTACTAGCAGTTGCGATTCAGATCAGTAATAAGACATGGATATTTATCAATTAAGTCCCTCGGATAGGACTTTATACTCTACCCCCTCCCCACGTTGCTCATCTAAGTACATACATGTACTTGTTTTCTATTGGCGGTATAATTGTATATAATCAATCCAATCAAATGCTGATACAATTGCAGACCGCCTGTTATGGGGTGAAGGTGACCTTCATGAACACTCACCTTGAGAGTAGAATGCAGGATAGACCAGAGAGGAGGAATCAGCTCAGCCAATGCATGGCAGAGATGAAGGCTCAGGGACCAGAGGTGGTTGCCATCTTTGGTGGAGACACCAATCTCGACTATCACGACGTGAGTATACTCAGCATTAAAATGGCTTGTACACCTCACAGGCGTGTCTACATTATTTCCCCACTCGATCTCGACCTAGGTGAAGAAAATGGAATTGATTGAGCGCCGCATAATCAAGGAAAGCTCAACTACGTACAGTCTGGGTAATAGAAGTAGGCCTATTTAACGCAAACTGTATCCTCGGGAAAAGGCTCGTAAATCCGAATGTTTCTATCGTTGTCAGTATACTTGCAAATATTATTGTTATTACTTTTATATTATCATTATCAATAAATTGTTATTTTGTATAATTAATATCATTACTATTATTATTATCATCATCGTCATCATTATCATTAGTATTATTATCATTACAAGCTCTACTATTATTAATATTTTATTGTTATTAATGATTTTTTTTTTGAATAAATAGTAGTTGTAGTAGTAGCAGTAGTGGTGGTAGTAGTAGTAGTAGTAGTAGTAGAATAGTAGTAGAAGTAGTAGTAGTATAGTAGTAGTAGTAGTAGTAGTAGTAGTAGTAGTAGTGGTAGTAGTAGTAGTAGTAGTAGTAGTAGTAGTAGTAGTAGTAGTAGTGGTGGTGGTGGTGGTAGTAGTAGTAGTAGTAGTAGTAGTAGTAGTAGTAGTATAGTAGTAGTAGTAGTAGTAGTAGTAGTAGTAGTAGTAGTAGTAGTATAGTAGTAGTAGTAGTAGCTGTTTTTTATCTTTATCATCTTCATTCTCTTTATCATCTTCATCATTATCATCTTCACCATTATCATCAAAATCACCGTAATCAGTAGAAGTATAACACATCATTAAAAAAACTTTCACTATTATTTTTTTTCAAATATTTGTTATCAAAGGTTCAAGAAGGCGATATACCCGCGGGAATCGTGGACGTGTGGGAGGCGTGCGGGAAAGAGAATCGAACAAAATTCACCTTAGATACCACAATCGACCAGAACGTTCCAGGCAAGTTTGGGGAAGGATACAAGCTTCGTCTGGATCGCATCTTCATTCGGCCAGCTCTAGTAGATCAAGATGATGGCATCAGGAATTTGAAGGCGGCCACATTCGAGCTCATCGGGAAGAAGAGGATTCCCGCGTGCAACAACAATTTTCCGAGTGATCACTGGGGAGCGGTATGCGAGTTTGACATCGTTTGAGTTACCATTCCTTTTCCTTTTTTTGGGGGATAGCACAAAATATCAAAGACAGCCATGTATCTAGAATGATAATTGTTGTGATTCTCCCTGAAAAAGCTTTTAGGATTATTTTATATCCGCGAGTGGTCAAATCGGATTTATTAATAATAACAATAATAATAATAATATGTCCATTTGTATAGCGCACATACTATACAAACATGCTCTACTGCGCTTACTACAAAGTATCATTCTATTAGTATTACCCCGGCTTTTCTTACTTTTCTGATTTTGTATTAATGTTTCTTTGTTTCTTGCTTCTTGTTTTACTTTTCCTCAAATTCAGGGAAGACAAAACAGCCGCTACTAATTATTCCAATGAGATTTAAGAAAAGAAAAGAAAAGAAAAGAAAGAAAGACAAATATTCAAGGGCTAAACATTTTTATATTTAGATAAGTCTTAACCTATAAGAAAAAAATGTATACAGTATCCCGAACCGAACAGTTTTTGAATAGAGGTGTCACAATGCACCCACCACCCATTACTGTGACGTCTTTGGCCCATCATGTGCTATCAAGAAACATTTTTTTCGCATTAAAGCCAGATATAGACGGGTCCAGAGATGTATATCAAGAGCAAATTACCCCACTAAAAACACCCTCTCGCGTGCTTCTTGGAAAGTGTGACTTTTGACATACATCTACCACCTCCCCATTTCCTGACAGTTCGATCTGATGATCTATTTTTTGTATTTTTATTGTACTTTCAGGTCTTTAAGACTTAGGTTCATTTTCTAATGAAATAATTACAATTTAGTAGAGAGTGAACTATAATTATGGAATAACGTCATGATAGACTTTTGCGCCTATTGCGCCGCTAATTATTGCTTTTGTCAATGCCTACTAAAGTTAACCATATATAATTATGCGAAATGTCTTTTATAATTCTTTTACGTAAACTTTAATGTTAACTTCTTTAAACATATTTTTATGAAAATTATTCAGTAAAGGCTAATAAAATCATCAATATTATAAGAAAATGGACGCTAAAAAGATGTCAAGGATCTTCTTCGTCGCTTACATACTACAAAAAGCTCTCAAGAAACTTATTTGTAAAAGTCATGCATTCAGATATTCAGACCATTATGTTGTCGAAGAGTTAAAAATACTATGCCACAGTGGAGCTGAAGGCAATCTTTCTTCATCGTCAATGACAATCGTTCTTCATAAGCAGTTTCGTTACTCTTGTCAAATTAATGCATAGTAGTTTTCAAACACATAATTTTTCAAATAAATATCATAAGCATTCAATATTTCTAGACAACTGTATCACATTTACTGTACTTTACGTTCCTCCGTTCAATACAATGTGGATTTCAAATACATATATTTCAAATGAATATCATTTTACGAGGATTTTAAACAGACAACCCATATAAATTCGTGACCATGGTGATAACAGAATTTTTCAAAGACGGGAAAGGCCTTGCAATTTCATGAAAACATTCTAGACAATTGTGTCACATTTACCGTACCTTACGTTTCTCCTATCAATACATTGTGGATTTCAAATACATATATTTCAAATGAATATCATTTTACAAGGATTTTAAACAGAAAACCCGTATAAACTCATGACCATGGTGGCGCAAGCACAAAATAAAGAAAATAGAAGAAAAAAATGATTTAACTCTGATTCTCGTCTCGTTTGATCATCAACTCATTTCATCTTCGACTTATTCAAAGTGGCAAATAAGAACCGTAATAACCGTATATCACCCCTTTTTATATTGTTGGCTCTCGTATCGATTTTGGCCTACTTAGTGGCAATTTGGGAGATTGTGCAACATATTAAAGGGGAAGTCCACCCTGATATTAATTTGGTTTTAAGAGAAGCCGGAAATGAGAGGAAAAGTGAAAGTTTGAGCAAATTCCGACTATAAATAAATTGGTAACTATGTGACGTATCTTGCGAACTCCCTTACCATTTGCTCTTTATCTTTTAAAAATCAGAAATTTGTATTTCCCCTAAATAGTATTTTCAAACATGTCATGTACCCAAGATATGATTAATGCAGATATGGAAAATATCTATTCCGTCATCAACAACGAAGAAAATGAAAGCAAATTGGAGAGGAGCTCCCAAGAAACGTCACAGTATTGCCAATTTGTGTGTGACTGATGGCAACTTTTAAAAAAAATCATAACTTTCTAATTTCTAATCGGAATTTGCTCAAACTTTCACTATATACCCTGTTTCTCTCATGTTTCTGGTTCTATTAAAACTAACTTAGTATCAGCGTGGATTTTCCCTTTAAACCTCTATTTGCGACCGACCTACCAGAATAAAAAAAATTTCAAAGACGGGAAAGATCTTGCGCTGCTATGAAAAATCAATACTGTTCAATTTTAATGGTATACTTGAAAATCGGTAGGTAATTCACTTAAAAGGCATTAATGCATTATTATGAGGCGGTAAATAGTAGCGTTAGATTCAAGCAACAAAACGAACCTCCGGAAGTTAGTACAACACAGGAAACCTCTAGTTTGCAACTGACCTATCGGGATAAAAGAATTTTTCAAAGACGGGAAGGGCCTTGCAATTTTATGAAAACATCTATACTATTTAATTTGAATGGTATGATTGAAAATAGGTTGGTAAGTCACTTAAAATGCGTTATTCCATTCTTTTTTGGCGGGAAATAGAAGCATTAGCTTCAAGCAACAAAACGAAGCTCTTGAAAAGCAGACGATAGAAGAGATATCTTTAGAAATGTCGATTTTGCAACTGATCTATCAGGATAACAGAATTTTTCAAAGACGGGAAAAGGTCTTGCGCTGTTATGAAAAAAATCAATACTATTCAATTGTAATGGTATAGTTGAAAATAGGTTGGTAAGTCACTTAAAATGCATTATTGCATTCTTTTTTGGCGGTAAATAGAAGCATTAGCTTCAAGCAACAAAACGATGCTCTTGAAAAGTAGGCGATAGAAGAAATATCTTTAGAAATGTCGATAACAATTGTAAAGGTATCCCATTTGCAAATAAATGTAAGAAAGTCATAATTTCAACGAACTACTGGATGTGTTGCGTTAACTTTTGAGGGCACTTAAACAATTCTAAATGCTGTGTGGTGAGGTCATAGTTGGACATATTAGGTAAAGCCGTAAGGACCTTGTTTTTTAGGCAAATAAAGGGGGGAAAGATAAAAGAGAGAGAGAGAGAAAAGAGAAAATGGAGCGAACAAACCACTACACTCCGATAGCCTAATAACCCTTGAGACCGAAAAATCAGTAAGATCAAGGAGATCGATCGTTGAAAACTGTCCTGGAGACCGACAAAACAAAAATATGGGGGAGGGGAGTGCTATTATAATGGGCACTGTGTGTAAAATCATGACCAATGTCATGCTTAATGAGGCACGATGGGGGAGGAGTATTATCACTGGCGCTAACAAGCATTATGAAGCTTCTTGCTCATTATTAGCAAATGTATTTCTTTAGAAGAGGTGAGATTTAATTTATATTTTTCACTCTGTGAAGTTTTTAACTGTTCTTCATATACAAATAGGTAGGTTGCATTGAAGCCGATTATTATGCTTTGATCATAATAAATGATAACCATTATCATGATAAAGAGAGTGGGGTAGAGGTAAAAGGTTAATACTGGAAGCTAGACTAATGATAGCGAAGCTGCGTGCAGATAACAGAGAGAAGGAAGGAGGTAATGTAAAAGGAAACAACACGGGGAGTATACATGTATTATGTAAGGTGAGGGGGAAAAATCATTTTCACAAAACAAGAACAAAATGATGTCATCTTTTATTATCAATTTTTCAAGTGGCTACCTTGGAAAGAATAATGAGTGACTCTACTGCATCCGGGCACTAAAGTAATTAATAAATATGATTATGATGTTGATGACTCGCAGTTTCAATAATGCGCATTTTTGTTGCTAGAAACATTACCATGACATGTTTTTGTGTTTGTTTGTTTGTTCGTTTTTGTTGAATATCTATAAAGCTATACCTTGGATGTTTCATTAAAGAGAGAGACCTTTCTTCTCCATATAATAGACGGTAGCATAAATTATGTAACATGTATCAATGAATAGATCAGACTTTTAAATTTTGGACTGACATTTGGTATTTTTACTAGGCTGTTGCGTTATGTTATGAAATAAGATAACACAGCATATAACATGATGAGGAAAAAAGGAAAAGAGAATAAAGTAGTGGTCGGAAGGAAAGGAGAGAGAGAGAGAGAAAAGGAGAACATGAAACTTAAAATTACACATACAGATTACATTGCGGATAAGTTGGCTCGACATGTGCCTACGAAACTTCAGACGGTAGAGCAGTAAAACAAAAAATGAAAACAAAAAAACAGTTCTATGATATCGTCTTTAAGAGAGAATGAAAAAGAGAAGTGATTTCAAACCGAAAGAAACGATAAGGGTCGTTTTAATTTCAAGAGGTATATTTATAATTGCTATCGTTCGTGACGACCATCTTGAAGGTTCTATATTGTTAAAAACTAAAGAGCGTCCGGGGGCTCCGCCTTCTAAAAGGGGCTCTGAAGCGGGTCTCTGGACCCCATCTGTAAAACTAGAAGTGGTTCCAAAGACAACCTTATGTTCCATAAACTTGTCCTTAGGAGAGAGTGTTTGTGTGTGCGAGAGAGAATTGAAATCCAAATATATTAAACCGAGAGGGGCAGTGCAAATTTCAAGGCATAGATTAGTATGCGCATTGCATACATTACGTGTTGTGAGGTAGGAGGAGCCATAATGTTTGTCCATATATAGCAACAATTAATGTATGCAATTCGTATTCTGACTATTGGAATACAATTATTCATAACAGGTGAATAAAATGGTTTGTAATATGGCATTAAACAAAGATTTAGGCATTACATTTAATTACATAACGAAAGATGGCTATCTTGAAGGTTCTGCATTGCTAAATCTCGAGAGCGTCCGGGGGCTCTGCCCCTGCAACCCACAAGGAGCCCTGATGCCAGCCCCTGGACCCAATGCGGAAAGATAGAAGTGGTTCATAAGATAACCCATTGTTGTATAAAATTGTCTTTAGAGAGTGTGAGTTTCTATCCTCAAGACGGCTATCTTAAAGGTTCTGAATTGCTAAAACTCGAGAGCGCTGGCTTCGGCCATCCCTTTTGGAAAATCCTGGATCCGCCGCTTTGATGAATATTCATAAATTTCTTTGTTCTTTTTTAATCAAACAAAATTAATTTATGAACCAGCATTAAAATCAACATTATGAATGACAAAGTATCTACCGCTAGGTTCCTTGCTAGTTGTCAGAGTTCGCTGAACGTTTGGAGATTAATCGGTGACTGATCGTATATCATTCGTCGATCAGCTGCTGTTCTTTTCTTAACCACTGAAGCACTGAATATCAGTCAGCGATCAGTCGCTAAGCAATCTAAGAACTGTTTCCTACCAATAAAAAACAAGAAAAAACTTTCCATGACCAGTTTAATTTTATGGGGCGGTAGTGAGCACGCCAAGCGTGCGAATCACTTACAGAGCGAGCGAAGCGCGCTCCTGAGGGGGTGGGTGCATGCAGGGAGTTCGCGCGGAAGCTTTGACGTTTCATCAAGTTTTAGAGAAAGGTGACGATTCGTTGTACCGTTCTAGACTATTATTCCTTGTCTGAATTCAGTCCCCCTCTCGCGCGAAGTGCGAAAGCTTTGACGTTTCATTAAATTTATTATCAGGAATAGAAATTTAAGTCGTTTAAATTGAAATAATCAAAATTGTAACAGATAGAAAATTAAATAAAACTACTTTTTTTACGCAGTCTTGCAGATCAGGCGTTTATAAGAATTAAATTAATAAATAACAAGAAACACAATCAAATAATTTACTTAAATATTTTAAAATGTCAAATAAAGGTGTTTACCTAATCTTGCACATCAGTCGTTTATTTATTAAAATAACACAAAATAATATCCATTTCTTTCTATGCATGGAATTCATTTTTAAATGTTAATTAGTCTTGCATAATTAACAGTCCTTACAAATGAAATTACAAATAATTATAATAAATCTTCTATTTTAATCAGACACACGTTTATATATTCGTTAAGTCTTACATTGAATTTAATTTGATTTTAAAAAAATTGAAGGAGAACTGTAGGGGTGCACATCCTTTCTTTGTTTTTTCATTTTGCCAAAACAATTGGGGTTCAAAACCAAGTCAATGTGCTCAAGCCCTTTCGTAAAGCTTTAATCATCATCAGTTTTTCTCCTTCATTATTTCATTTGATTGTGTTTCATGTTATTTATTGATTAAATTCTTATAAACGCCTGATCTACAAGACTACGTAAAAACTAGTTTTATTTGATTTTTAATGTTTCTATTTTGATTATTTCAATCTAAACGACTTAAATTTCTATTCCGTAAATTCTATTATAAACGACTGATGTGGAAGACTAGTAAACGCACCCTTTCGAGAAAGCCCCCGCTTATGCCGAAGGCGGTACTCCGTTCTCAACGCACCCTTTCGAGACAAGCGATGGGGGGGGGGGGCTTTCTTGAAAGGGTGCGTTGAACGCACCGCACCGCACCGCACCCTTTCGAGACAAGCCCTAGACAACATATTATATTAGTCATTTAGGAGAGTGGTGGTCAAACATCTCAAAGCTTAAAAGTAGGAGCACCATTGCCGTTTTCAAGGGGCACAATTTACTTACACACAAGCCGTCATATAGCTGCGTGGAAGTCAACAATCTGAAGACTTATGTCAACAATTTAAGAAGGAGCACCGAAGCAGTCTTTAAGTAACAAAACCAAACTACAAATACATGTGAGTGATATTTTTATTGTTTTAATTTGTAGATTCTGAAAGTGGTTTCGCCTACTGCGTTTTGAAAGATTACATCCGGGATTCATATAGTTGTTTAACCTAGTAAGGTAGGCTAATACTTTGCCAGTTTTAGTCGTAATTTAACTTCAGCATCAACAGAAATCAAAAGTTTTGGTGTTATAGTGAATATGCATAAAATTCTTTCTTTCGGTCTGCCCAATGATGTTTTTATATATTTTTTTTTACTGTGTCTTCTTTCTTGTCTTTTTTTTGTCACTTTCTTCGTCGTTAAACAAGGGGCATATATTAAGTGATTAAAAACAGAGACCCTCTACTTACAAAACAATTCGAGGACGTTCCTAACAGGGGCCAATCAGGACATCTGGAAAGAGGGTGTGGGCCCAATAGCGGAAGCAAAATATTATAGGCCTACATTGTGTATTTAAAGGATGACAATTTGGTTGCAAACTGGGGGCGGGGCGGGAAGGCGCGGGTCGGTTGTATGCCCTAACTTGGTACTAATAACCAAAAAGAAAGTCCGAAAATCGTGGGGTATATTTTGAGATTTTGCCGATCTCCCTGCACAAATTATGGGGGATGCGCCCTCCCCGGATTTCTGCCCAGGATTCTGACTTGTATGACAGGCCATTCACATTGTTTGGTAGAGCTAAATGCATATTAGCCCACATCAACGAGAGTAAACATTTCAAAAGGACTTCTATAATCATCAGAATAATTCCCTATTTCTATTATTGAGCAATCATCTCTACTGTTCCTTTAATAGAGAAAATGTCGTTGTTCATTAGAAATCCATGAAAAAGTTACAACCGGCCATGTTTGGTTACCTCGAATTTTCCGCTTAATTTGTTAGCTATCAACGTTTCACCCAGTGGGGTAGCGAAAGTCCACCAATTGAGGGGGCACCGGAACGAATCGGGGCACCGGTCTTATTTGAAAAATAAATTGATGATGATGATGATGATAATAATAATTCGCATCATATACATGGCGCCACATTCCTGTCACAATACATTAAAAAGCACAGGCTCTTCAATTGCTGAAATAGATAAGTTTCCATGTTCTTTTAAAAAAATGCAACACTCTATCCTCTTTCCAGATCGAGTCAAAATCAACTCTGATCAAAGGAGGACTTGGAGTCAAAGGAGTTAAAATGTTCAGGAGGACCAACCCAATCATGCTCGCCTTGCTAAAAGTCACCGTGTTCGTATGTGTCGTAGCTGACCCCACTGAAAGACCACCAATGAACATCAATACTAGCCAGGGTGACGACGTGGAACTGCGGACAGTAGCCTCATCTGATCCTGATGGTTATACTGCAGCTGAGACTTGGGGCAATGGCACTAGGGAATACTTGTCCTCGACCAGGGATGCGACACAACTTATCACGACAGGAGAGTGGAAATGGTGGAGTTACGAATTTACAACTGTTCCTACACGTTTACTGACCACACTTCAGGGAGGATCGGGTGATGACAGTGCGAACAGCATGGCTTTTTCTTGGTATCCGATCAGTTGGTCATGGGTACTCATTCTCCAGCTCCTCTCTGCAATCGTTGGCATCGTCGGAAACTTCCTGGTGGTCGTTGTTCTCTTTCAGCGTCGACGATTGAGCAGATCAACGGATACCCTGATCGGCGGCCTGGCTTGTGCGGACTTCCTAACTTCGTTGTTCCTTATACCCATCCCTTGGCCGGCGTACATTCCTAAGACCTGGTTGGGTGAGGTCTACTGCAGGCTTGTCTTCACGCAAAGCCCACTCTGGGCATCCATCACGGCCTCCACCTACCTGCTGATGTCTATATCCGTCGAACGGTACATCGCAGTGGTCTTCCCTTTTCACTTCAAACGCCTTATCACTCGACGTCGTGTCTCGATCTTCATCGTCATCATTTGGTTCCTTTCCGTCTTTTCCAGCGTCTTCGTTTTCATCGTGTACGGTGTAGACGTCGTAACGAACCAGTGCACCGAACAGTACACATTCGCCAATGCACAAACCATCATTGCCTACTACTGGTTTTGCCTACGACTCACTGTCCCTTGCCTCACCATGCTCGCCAGCCAGATTCTTATTGCTCGCAATCTCAGTCAACAATTCCGCAGCTTCAAAGACATCACCAACGTCACAAATGGAAAGCAAGCGCCGTCCTTCCACATCGTGGCCAGAAACCGCGTTCTGAAGCTAATGCTCACCGTCATCATCATCTACATCGTATGCTGGACCCCGAACCAGATTGCCTATCTCGGTTACAACCTCGGCTGGGTTCCTGAATCTTATCTGAACAGCTCCCTCCATCGTATGCTCACCGTGCTTGGTTTCTACAACTCTTGCGCCAATCCCATCATCTATGCGGCACAGTATCCTGAGTTCAGAAACGCTCTCAAGGACATGTTCACCTGCAAATCTACCACAAATGCCCCGCTGTTTGATAAGATGAACATGTCAAAGAACAGCTCGATGTCAGAGGCCGACATTGACAAAGTTTGAGGATTGCCATCGGGTCATTTATATTGAAATTTCAAAAGATGCAATCCTTTATGATTAACTTGTTTCAATATGATAACGATTCTTTTAAAAATTAGATTGAGCGGTTCGCTCTTTAAAAGACAACTTTCGTGTATGTTTTAGTTATATCAGTCACTGTCTCATGCAAGAAATCGACAAAAGAAACAAAAGACATTTTCAAGATTCAAGATTCAGAGATTCAAGATTCAAGATCCAAATTATTTTATTTCTCATGCAAAACATAATACAATGAAATTGCAATGTTATTTGCAATTTAACATAAGTATATTACAAAAAATATACATTGAGACAAGACAAATATAATAGTAATGGCACGAGAAAAGAGGAGCTAACTAGAAGCAGAGCTTGTTAAAGTATTAGTTCCTCAGAGGCTGTTTTACAATACGTCTTGAAAACAAAGTATACATAGAAAATCAATAAGTTAAAAAATATGTAACAATAAAGAAATTAGGAATTTGGGGAAGGAATTTTTTTTTAAGGAAAAAATGTGGAAAAATAGAAGAAGGCAAAAGAGAAAGAAAGATAGAAAAGGAAAATGAATAATTGCAAAAGCTCTAGAAAGAGGAGGTTAGATCAGCAGAAAGAGGGAGAAAGGGATTGAGTTGAGGTCAAACAAACCGATATTCATGCATACCGACGTATTGAAATATTTGAAATATTTTACTTTGAAGGTAATGATGATGTATTGATGAAAATTAGAGGAAATTAGATTAGATGTGCGATTTTTCATGAAGGGCTGGCCAAATTTCAGTTCTTCAGTGAACATTTTAGGAGTTCTGCAATTTGAGAAAATTCAATTCATTTTCATTTTCTTCATGAAAACGTCTCGAAAGTATGGACAAATGACGGAAAAATCACCGCGCTCACGAACAATGGATTGAAGACACAAATCACAGGTGAAAGTGACCTTGAGCAATATTTTCACTTTTCATACATATTATTTCCAAATCCAAACCCTTCTCAACTGAAAACGTTATATAATGTAAGCTACATTACCAGCAAGAATAACGTGGAGCATCCTAAAGGAATTAATTGTCTTGCTAACTTTAAAAGATCTTTTAAAACGTAATACTTGATCCCCCGTATTCTAATATGATCTATCTATACTGTTATTAGATCTTATATTTTATCCGATAGCATTTCTCATTATTCACGGATCTTCATCAATGAGATGCTTACACCATATCGTCAGCGGCTTCTCAGGGATACACGAAAGCATGAAAACGTCTCGAAAGTATGGACTAATGATGGAAAAATCACCGCGACATTCTCACTCTTTGTAAAACTAGACTGTGTGATGCTATCCCAAACTCAGTTGCTAAAATTAATGATTATAATATTGTGAGACTGGAAAGAAACCGCCTTGGTGGAGGTATAATATTATATATACGAAACAACATTTGTTATTCAGTTGAAAGTACACTAGTGTCCGATATTGAACTTTTGATTGTAAAGATATTTGCTGGTAAACAGAGACCGTTCTATATTGTACCTTGGTAAAGGCCGCCAAATTAATCAATTCAATTATTTGATAAATTTGAAAATGTTCTATAATTCCTCGAGACGAATTCATGTGATTTTGTAGTACTGGGTGACTTAAACTATGATAAATCTAATGAACCATTTCCTAATCAAACACGTCGATTGCTTAAGTTAGCTAAAGACTTATAGCCTTCAACAATATGTTACCAAGCCAGCTCGTGTAACGCAGACAACTTCTATAACTATTGATCTTCTTTTCACCTCAAATAATAACAAGATTCAATGCTTTTCCTGTAACTATGAGTGATCGTTATTTAGTCAAGCCTAACTTTTTAAAACAAAACCATCACCAGCTGTACACAAATATGTTTATTTTTTAAATATAAAGAAAATGAACCTTAGCTAACTTTCATAATGAACTTCGTCAAGAACTGTGGAAAACTGTGGAAAAACAGGGCAGTACACTTGGCCCGCTTCTATTCATTTTGAATATCAATGATATTACCCAAATTTGTAAATATTATTCTATTATATCTATATATGCAGATGATATATGTCTATACTACGCTTCTAAAGATCAACAATATTTACAAAATCATCTGAACGAGCATGTACACTCAATATCGAAATTGCTTAATAGCAATGAAATTTTATTGAATGAAAATAAGTGTGAATTCATGGTTATTACATCAAATCGTATTAACGAAGGTCATTTGATAATATCAATATCCAAGTAAACGGAATCCCTCTAAAAACTGTTGAGACAATGAAGTATCTTTGAGTTATTTTAAACGAGAAAATGAAATGGCAAGATCAAGTCACACACGTTAAGAAAAAAAGTAATATCCAGTATATATTGTTCAAAACTTGTGAGACCATATATTTCGCAAGATACGGCAATGATGTTATATATGAAGCCCTTATGCAAACTCATTTTGGTTATTGTTCGGCATTATGGAGAAATGCATGCAAAACTATCATTGAGCAAATATCTGAAATTTTAAAAAGAGCATACAGAGGAGTATCCAGTTTGGTTTTCTAGAGTTTTCACTGATTGCAATATATGGGCCAAATAGTGACTTCCCAGAATTTGTTAGTTGTATAGAAAACATCTTACTAGAGTATGACGATCCTCACAAAATTATTTGTGATGATTGGAACCTGGTACAGAGTATGAAGTTAGATACTTTTAATTACTTTCGACTTGGTAACAGAAAAGCAAGGGAAAAGGTACTTGAGATTTATAAAAACAGACTTTAATTTAGTTGATCCATGGCGTCAACTTCATCCTGATACAAAATCCTATACCTGGCGACAGCCTACACCATTGAAGCAAAGTAGGTTGGATTACTTTTTAATGTCTTCAGATATATTTTCCTTGGTTAGAAAATGTGAAATTGAATTTGGCTATCGCACTGATCATTCAATGATCAGTTTAGACATTGTGTTAGATAAATGCCATAACAGATTTAACTATTGGCAGTTTAATAACTCATTTTTGAAAAAATCTGACTTTGTTAATCTTATTAAGGATAGGGTAAATGAAGTTTCCTTACAGTACCTTAATGTTGACTGTCTTGATGGTAAACAATTTGAACATGTTATTATTAAAGGAAGATCTGAAATTTACAATCAATGGACAATGGCCAGTTGTTTTTTGACACTTTGTTGATGGAGTTGAGGGCGGTGACAATTATGTATGCAATCCGACCGAAAAGGAAGGAAAAAAGTGTAGAAAAGGAACTTGTGACTGAGATTTAGAAAGACTGTTGGAACATAATATAAATACCAGAGAAAATTTAGAAAAAATTAAACTGTTGAGAGATGAATTGAAGCAATTCAGACATTAAAGCCTGACATGGCAGCCAATAGACTACGGCTTCAAACAATGCAATATGGGGAAAACCATCAAAATATTTTTTGAACCTAGAAAAACAAAGGATAGTGGAAAAAACGTTTGTAAAATTGATTGACGACAATGGTACAGTGTTGCAACAACAAGACGATATTTTGAAAGAGGTTGGGTTACATTACGAACGTTTGTATAAATATCATCCAAATTGTGATGCAGAAGATCTGCTTTCTCACATAAGACCATTTTCACAGTCTCACAGAAGAAGAGTGTATTTCCTAAGAGGGTGAAATTTCTTACAGTGAAATTGAATATGCATTAAAGGGCAAGTCCACTCCAAAAATAACTTACTTTCAATAATAGCAGAAAAATCAGACAAACCAATCAAAAAAAGTTTGCGCAAAATCGGATAACTAATAAGAAAGTTATGAATTTTTGAAAAAGTATGTAAAATTATGGAACAATGAGAATCACAACACAAATTGCCTAGATGGTTATCAGTTTGTGACGTCATGTCCTCACAACTTATTAATTGCTTTATATAGTTTAATCCCATTAATTTCCCTTTTTATCCCCCAAAACTTTATTTCCCCATGCCTTTGCCCAGGTTATATGATTTGTATCATATTGCGTGCATGACATTTTCCAAAAAACTGAATTTTGAAGAATTTATACTATTTTCGGAATATTGTATTTCATAATTATTGATTTTTATATAAATAGTTTATCAAAATTCAATTTTTCATGATTTATTGCACAAAAATTACTCTTTATTTGTGCATCCACACAAAAACATATTACTAACAATCTAACTTGGATGCTGATGTGAAGAAATAAGATTCTTAGGGTGACAATTTATATTATCAATATAAAGAAAATAATTAGTGGATAGTGAGGACCATACGTCACAGACTCATGAGTGAGTTGCCAATTTGTGTAATGATTTTCAAAGTTTTTCATGTCATTAAAAATTCATAACTTTCTTATTGGTTATCCGATTTTGCTCAAACTTTTTTTGATTGGTTTGTCTGATTTTTCTGGTTCTATTGAAAGTAAGTTATTTTTGGAGTGGACCTGGGCTTTAAAGAATATGAAAAATAATAAAGCTCCAGGCCAGGATGGATTTACTGTGGAATTTTTCAAAGTTTTCTTTGAAGAATGAGGTATTTATATGATGCGTAGTATTAGTTGTGCTTTATACACTTCTGGAAAACTATATATCTCGCAAAACATTGGTTTGATAACATTACTTCCTAAAGGTGACAAAGTGAGACACTTTATCAAAAATTGGAGACCTATTTCTTTGTTGAATGTTGTTTATAAAATACTATCAAACTGTATTGCTAATAGACTTAAAAGGATATTACCTCGTTTTATACATGCTAATCAAACAGTTTTTTTGTCTGGACGATTTATTGGTGAAAATATTATAATTTTATATGACATAATTGCTTATACTGAAAAAGAAAATGTTCCTGGAATGATTTTGTTAATTGATTTCGAAAAAGCATTCAATACTGTTTCTCACCATTTTTGTATAAAACACACCATTTTTGTATAAAACACTTTCCTTGTTTAAGTTTGGTAGTTCGTTTAAAAAGTGGATAAAGATTTTGCATAGTGATGCTTACTCTAGTGTTATGGTCAATGGGCAAATAACATCGAGATTTTGTGTAGAAAGGGGATGTAGGCAAGGAGATCCACTTTCGCCATACTTGTTTTTGCTACGCGCCGAAATTCTTGGAATGTTAAATCGAAATTCACACTTGGTGAAAGTAATTTCTGTCGGTTCAAAAGAATTTAAGATCCTTCAGTACGCTGATGACACAATATTGTTTCTTGATGGCATAGCTGCTAGTTTCTGTAATGCACTACATATTTTGGATTCATTCGGAAACTGTAGTGGGCTGAAGATCAATATCCAAAAAACAAATGCAATCTGGATTGGGGCCTCAAAATGTAATGAAGATATAGAATTAGAAGGAAGACAAGTGAATTTTGTACATAATGACTTTTTTCGTTATTTTGGTACTGACTTTCATGTTGTTATTGACAAAATACCAGATTTTAACTATGACAGTATTTCTGACAAAGTAAAACGCCAGATGATTTCTTGGATCAAAAGGAACATTACGGTTCTTGGAAGAGTTACTGTTGCTACATCATTACTATTACCACAGTTTAATCATCCTTTTATGTCAATCCCAGATCCTTCAGCTAAGTTAATGAAAACTATAAAAGTTAAATTCTTTAACTTTATATGGAAGAATAAGCCAGATGAAATTAGTAGGAAACAGATTGTTGGCACATATGAAGAAGGGGGACTTAAAATGCCAGATATCGATTTTTTTTAACATGTCACTAAAGTTAACATGGTTCGAAGAATGGTTTTAGGAATATGTAATGATGTTAATCATTTAATGCAATCATTTTTAACAAGACTATTTGTAATAGGGTTTGGTGATGAATATTTTTCGGAATTGTCTCATGAAGTTGCTAATCCTTTTTGGAGACATGTATTTCACGCTCTGTCTATGTTGAGTCGTGCAGAGGGAGATGATTGGTTAACTTATCCATTGTGAAGAAATAGCTCAATATAAATTGGACAAAATCTGTATTTTTTAAATCTTGGTATGAAAAAGGCATCAGATGTATAAATGACTTGATTGATGATAAGAGAAAACTTCTGACTCGCGAGCAATGTGAACAAAAATTCTGCATGAAACTAAATTATTTGTCTTATTATTCTGTAACTCAAGCTATAAAGTGTCGATATCGCATGCATATTGAAAATGTGAAAAAATGAAGTAGATCCTTAATAATGCCGTCACATATCAAAATACTAGTACATGACATAAAAGATTGTCAATATATTTACAAAACTTTTCTTGGAAAAACAAATTGTGTACCCTCAATATGTCTGAAATGGGAACGACATTTAGATTATACCCCTGAATGTCCAAGAATGCAGAAATATCATAGAATTATGTTTCGTTTTACTCCAGATATCAGTTTAAGATATTTTCAGTATAAGATAGTAAATAGGATTCTGTATTGAACAAGCAACTGTATAAGATGAAAATAGTGAGTAATGATAAATGTTCGTTTTGTAAAAAAGAGCTTGAAGATATTGTAAATTTCTTTTATAATTGTGAAATTAGTAAATCAATCTGGAATGAAACGGTGAAATGGATAAATGAAGGTTCTCGAGTACAGTTAGAGTTTAATTTAGAAAATGTAATTTTGGTTTTGAAGACAAAAGAAACGATGCTTTAAATTGCATGGTGACTTTGATTAAGCATCAACTATTTGTACAAAAGCTTAACAACAAAATTCCAAATTTTAGTTCTTTGAAGAAAAAATTATTCAATATTATGAAGACGAGAGATATGATTCTATATCTGGTATGTATAACAATTTTTTTACTAAGTGGCAGGCACTTCATCATTTGTTTATATGGAAAAAAAGGAGAGAAATGTGATAGTATTTTGTTTTATTTGAGTTAAAGAAAGACTTGATTTCATTGAATTGTAAAATGTTTTGTTTGATTCAATAAAATAGTCTATGGAGGGCTAAAACGTTTTAAAATATATATTATTCATGTGGCTATAGTATCTAAACAAATGATTACGTCACCAGAACAGCTATATATGCATGCAGACTCTTTTTCGTCATTAATCTGAAAGGAGTACCAACAATTGAAATGAATAATACGATCGCAACATATTTCAAGAAATCAGCGTTAATTGATCAATTTAATTGGCCTCGTCCATCACTTGCATGAAGTGGGCGAACGTATATTACATGCTCTGAACATGATTTCTCCAGGCAATGGGAGCTTATTGGAATTGCCCTTGAGTTGACTTCTTAAAAGTCTTTGTAGTCAATTTGAGAGTGCTACAAATTACCTTACATTATCTGGGGGTGTTTCACAAAGACTAAGATCGACTTTAAGTTGGACTTAAGTATGGCGGGCCATTCATGCCATTGGTTGTTATCACCATTGGTCTCTAAACTATAATCTTTAGATAATATTTTTTCCTTCAATAATGAACCATCAAAAAATGTAAACTCTGTAGATTTGAGACCACGATTTGTACGTCCCTTGAAAGACAAATGCCAGTAAATGGTAAGAGCAAACAATGGCATGAACGGCCTGTTATACTTAAGTCCAACTTAAAGTCGATCTTAGTCTTTGTGAAACACCCCCTGGTATGCCAATCCATCTGCACTTGTGTCTAGGAGAACGTAATTTATTATTATTATTTTTTTTTTTAAATCAACAACAAAACAAACATGAGCGTACTATTTATAAATCCCTTGAACTTTCAATGTTATTATAAAGCATGATCAACTTCTGCATTATTCCTTCATCTACATATTCAATCCTATTGTGCACCGAGACCAACTCCTATACATTATTCATTCGAATCGGCCGTACACGCCGAACCGATAGATGAAAAGAAAGGGGAAAAAAAAATAATAATAATTTTTAAATAGAAGTAGAGGGAAGAAAATTTCTTCCTCCCCCCCCCCTTTTCTCTCCCTTTTTTCCTTTTTTAATTTGGGACATACTAAACCTATAAGCCCAGATTTGAACTAAGACTTTAAAATATTCTTTGAAATAATGACGTCAATCCTCCTCTTTTCATTGTCCTGTTCTATCATTATGATACTTATACATCGGTTAATGAGTAGTTTTTTTTTATCTATATGTCGTCTAAAGAACGATATCATATCATAGATTTTAATAACATCAAGTTAATAGGGGCTGTAGAATCAATTTTTTTTATTTAATCAACTATCATATTGATTTTTTTTTAACTTGAAGGTCATTTGCGGATAATGGCAACTAACTTTCTCATGATAATTGTTATCAGCTTAGGAGTAAATACAAATTGTTTCAATAGCATACAGCAGTATATATAAATATAATCTGTAGTCTAAACTAATCAATACAAGCTGCAATAAAATAACATGTAGCCTAATCTTAGAGACGATTCAATGTGAAGTAGTCATAAACAAACAAAAAATGTCAATCAGGAAATTATGGAGATTGTCGAGTAATCATAATGGCCGACAGTATGATGGGTACTTGATAAATTTTAAGCTTATTAGTAGACGTTTAAGATTTGTATTCGTAAATGAATAGCCATATAACAGGAGATGGACCAAGTACGATAGACAGAGAATAGTGAGAATCTACAGAACTCGTCATTTTGCGGGGGTGTTAGAGAAAAGCATGATAAAGCTGGCTTTCGCCGCTGCCCCCGCTTATCAATTTCTGGATACACCACGAGAGAGAGAGAGTGACAACAAAAAAATTATGAGAAAAGAACGAGAGGCAGATATGCACATGGAGAGGAAATGGGAAGGAAGTTTTGGAAGAGAAAACCGTTAAAATATCTCCAAGGTAAAGAATACTTGGTACTTGGGAGAAATGGAGAAAGAGTGGAGAGAGGGTGAGAGAGAAAGAGAGAGAGAGAACGAAAGAGAGAGAGAGAGGGAGAGAGAAAGAGAGAGTGTGAAAGAGAGAGAGAGAGAGAGAGATCCTGATAAGAACCAGATCTCGATTGATGAGAACAGCTCATTGTATGATGAGGCCATCCGCTGTTGTCTGCCAGAGTTAGTTTACCCAATAGGTGATGACTAGGAGCCGTAGACAATACAGTTGCATTTTCTTTCAGGCTGAACTTCAGACATCAAAGCACTCAAGTCTAAATAAGAATGCCCATTTAACATTGTCAGGAAGATTACGCCTACTTATGTACAAGCAAGCCGCTATGTCAGAAAGGCATTGGTAATTTTGGAAGGTAAGGTACAACAGAGATTACATTTTGCTGTAGATAAGTATTCGGTACATAACGAGTCTTTTTCTTCTTCTGGTGTAGTACAAGGCCACCTTATTGTAGGTGATCTTCGTAGTTTGGGCCTTATGTACAGTGTAGTGGAAGATCAAATGTACATGTATGTGCGGTTAAAAAGAAGAGGCGCAGTCCTAGCGAGCCTGTTTTTTTGTATGCACCTCAGTATTATGGTGGGCTACGGAGGTACAACTGATTGCGTTTGAAGGAAGAGCATTTCAAATTCTGATAGGTTGTTTTCTGAAAAGTGATAAGAGTCACTGAAAATTACACCAGTTTTGCGCATGCGCGCTGTCAGCAGAATTACCGAGTATTGTACATTGGTCATTGTATATACATAAGGGGATCTTGTCTACATTTTCATAAAGGAGAGCGGTGATCAAACACCTCAAAGCTTAAAAGGAGGAGCACCTTGGCCGATTTCGAGAAGAACAACTTACTTACAAACAAACCGTCATTATAACCGCATGGTGGTCAGACATCTCAAAACTTATCATCAGCGGAGCATCGTGGCAGTGTTCGAGTAACACAACTAAACTACAAAGAAGTGTGAGTGATATTCTTATTTTTTTAATTTGTACATCCTGAAAAGTAGCCAATTTGGTCTATTGCATTTTGAAAGATTCCTATCAAAACTAGAAGATAGTAAACCCGGATTAAATAGGTAACATGTCGTCCAGTTTGGGTCGTGCTTTGAGTATCAACAGGAATTGAAAGCTATAGAGTGATATTCATAGAATTCTTTCTTTCGGCCTGGCCAGGATTAGCTTTTTCTTTTTTAATTTTGCTACTTTTTAAACTTTTTCACATATATGTAGTCATATATAATTATTAGGTGAATGAAAAATGACCCTTTCCACTAAAATAAAATCGAGGCGCTTATCGGGAAATCGAGGAATAGATTAGGTAAGAGATATTATTTTCCGAAATATAGATACCATGGACTGATAGACAGAGCTAAGTAGCTTCGGGATGAAGTACATCCCCTGTACTAATTGATCTTTATTAACGCATGCATGTTGTGCGCGTGTGAATTTGTGTATGGTTGTGAGGTGCGAGCTTGTGAGTGTGAATGTGAATGTTTACGGGGTTGAGTAGTAGAAGCGGTGGAGGGTTGGTGGGGGATGGGCATTGTACAAATGTGTATTTTGTTATTTGGAATGATGGTACATGTAATAACTAAGTTCAGTTTGTTATGATTATTATTATTATAACAATTTAGTGATTTCATTCTATTATTCTCCTTCTTGCTCACTGTTTTGTGAATAATTTATTTGTGTTAAGAAAAATGAAGTTTTGTATTTGTATGGAATTATTTACATTGATTCTTTATGTAATGATTTATTTTGAATAAAATCTCTAATAAAAAAAAATATCGAAATAGAAAAATGTTCGAGAAACCTTATGCTTTAGTGCTCTGATAAAATTATCCGTCACCTACAAATATTTTTGGGTTACGCTTGATCTTCTGAATTATGGAGATGTTGTGCCGTGTAGAAACTTGATACTGAAGTTTTCAATGGATTATGGAACATGAAAGGTTCTATTCATGTCTTTATATTTCAATTTACAGGAACAGTGGACATTCCCAACAGGGACCAATCACACACAAAATCTGTAAAGGGGCATGGTGCCAATGCCGAAAGGGGGCAAGTTTATTAATTGCCAATTGGGTCCAAATGTGGGGGAGGGTGGTACGGGCAAGTTTTATCCCTAAACCATAAATTAGCCACTAATAATAATTAAGAAGACCAATACATTTACGTGAGAAAGTGGAAAATCATAGGGTACTTTTGATAGTGTGCTGATCGCTCTTTACAAATCATAGGGGACGCCCCCACCCCGGGATTTCTGTCCAGGATTCTGATGGGTATGACAGGCCATTGACATTGTGTGGTAGAGCTACATGCAAATTTGCCCTCAATCACTAGCGTAAACCTTTCAAAGGTACTTCTATAATCATCAGAATCATTCCCAATTTCTATTAATTAGTAATTAGCTCTATTGTTCCTTTAATTGAGAATTTTTTTATCATTAGAGATCCATGAGAAAACTACAATCGGCCATGTTCGATTACCTCGGATTTTCCTATAAACTTGTTTGACCCACATTTGACTCACGTGGCGTAGCGAAAATCCTCTAATTGAGGAGGCAATGGAATGATTGGGGCATAAGTCTTATTCGGCAAAATGAAAAGATAATAATGAGGATGATGGTGATGATGATGATAACGATTCGCATCATAAACATATAGCCACATTCCTGTCAAAATACATTAAAAAGCACAGGCTCTTCAAAAGCTGAAATAGAAAAGTTTCTATGTTTCTAATAAAATATGTAATACTCTTCTTCTTTCCAGATCGAGTCAAAATCAACTCCGATTAAAGGAGGTATTTCGGTCAAAGGAATTAAGATGTTTAGGAGAACAAGCCTAATCGTGATCGTCTTGCTTAAAGTCGCAGTGTTCTTAAGTGTCGTAGCTGACCCCACTGAAAGACCACAAATGAACACCAATACTAACTTGAACGACGACGCGATCTTACGGACAATAGCCTCGGCTGTTTCTGATGGTTTTACCATGTTTACCGTAGCTGACACATGGGACAATGGCTCCACAAAATACTTTTCCTCGACCAGGGATGCGACGCAACTGATCACGACAATAGAGGGGAAATGGTGGAGTTACGAATCTAAAACTGTTCCTACACGTTTGCTGACCACACTTCAGGGAGGATCGGGTGAGGATAGTGCGGACAGCAGCGCGTTTTCTTGGTATCCGATCAGTTGGTCATGGGTACTCATTCTCCAGCTCATCTCTGCATTCGTTGGCATGGTCGGAAACCTCCTGGTGATCATTGTTCTCTTTCAGCGTCGACGATTGAGCAGATCGACGGATACCCTGATCGGCGGCCTAGCCTGTGCGGACTTACTAACTTCGGCGTTCCTCATACGGATCCCTTTTCCAGCGTCCATTCCTCAATCCTGGTTGGGTGAGGTCTACTGCAGACTTATCAAAACGCAAAGCCTGCTCTGGGCATCTGTCACGGCCTCTACCTACCTGCTCATGTCTATATCCGTCGAACGGTACATCGCGGTGGTTTACCCTCTTCACTTCAAACGCCTCATCACTCGACGTCGTGTCTCGATCTTCATCGTCATCATTTGGTTCCTTTCCGTCTTGTCCGGACTCTTCGCTTTTATCGTCTACGGTGTAGACGCAACGAACAAGTGCACCGAACAGTACACATTCGCCAATGCGCAAACCATCATTGCCTACTACTGGTTTTGCCTCCGACTCGCTGTCCCTTGCCTTACCATGCTCGTCACCCAGATCCTCATTGCGCGCAATCTCAGTCAACAATACCGCAGCTTCAAAGACATCACCCATGCCACAACCATGACAAATGAAAATCAAGCGCCGTCATTCCACATCGTGGCCAGAAACCGCGTTCTGAAGCTAATGCTGACCGTCATCATCATCTACATCGTATGCTGGACCCCGGCCCAGATTGCCTACCTCGGTTACAGCCTTGGTTGGGTTCCTGAATCCTATTTGAACAGCCCCTCCATCGTATGCTCACCGTGTTTGGTTTCTATAACTCTTGCGCCAATCCCATCATCTATGCGGCAAGGTATCCTGAGTTCAGAAACGCTCTCAAGGAAATGTTCACCTGCAAATCCGCCAAAAATGCTCCGCTGTTCGAAAAGATGGACATGTCAAAGAACAGCTCGATGTCAGAGGCCGACACGGACAAAGTTTGAGGATTGCCATTGGGTCATTAAAATTGGACATTTCAAAATATGTAATCCTTTATGATTAACTTGTTCCAATTTGATAACGTCTCCTTAAAAAGTTAGATTAAGCGGTTCCCTCTTTAAAATATCACGTCCGTGCATGTTGTAGTTATTTTAGTTATTTATACCGGAAACAAACAAGTAAAAAAATATTTATTTCATGTAGGATATCAAACGTATAATGATTTGGGATTGAAATGTTGGAAATACAATTATCTGTAAATATATTACCTAGTATTTTCATATCTTTACGTATACAGTATCATAGCAACGCAACTAAATGTCATTGTATAGGTATGCTAATGGAGTTATAAATACATCTATTTGCAATTATGTAAAGATTAGGAATGATAAAAAGTTTGTTAATTACATCTACTAAATATAACCATACAGTTTCGAAAAGCGAATATGCATGGAATTAATGTACATAAGCACACACTTTTAAATACGCCGGTAATGATGTAATTGCATAATTATATGAAATTTATTATTTTTTAAACAGCTTTTTATTGTAACTTCATCAGCTTAAGATTTTCAGAATATATACATTTGTACTTACATGTACACCCGAGGAAGCACAATTAATCATCCATTTCCTTATTTTATGAAATATAAATGACAAATAAAAAGCGGCATGCCCCTACGTTGAAAAAACATTATAATTTGAAGACTTTCCGAATATATATATTTGTAATTTCAGCAAGCAACAGTGATTATTCATGCGCTTAAAAAATGGAAGATATATGACATATAAAAAGCAGTGAATTGAAATTTGATCATCAAAAGAATATCCGAATTAATTTATTTGTAATTATTGCAAAGGCAAAATGAATAATTAATGTGTCTATAGTAAAACAAAAAAAGAACATTAAACAAACTGATTACGTCATCGGAACAGCTACTGTATAATTATAGGCATGCAGATTATTTTTCATAATCTGAAAAGAGTACAGAAATCGACATGAACAGCACGATCGCAAACTCTTTCAAGAAATCACAATTAATTGAGCAATTTCATTGGCTCGTCCATCACTTTTATGAAATGGGCGAACATAACGATGACATATTGCATGTTTTTAACATAATTTCTCTAGGTTATTGGACTTGCCCTTAAGTTGTTTTCTTGAAAGATTTTGCAATCAACAAAAAAGGGTGCTTCAAATTACCTAACATTATCTTACTTGCCACTTTACCTGCACTTTTGTCTAGGAGTACGTCATTTATTTATAAATAGGTCAGTCATATGAATCATATATGTATATATGTACACAGTAGTTCTGTATCTATCTATCACCTAAAGAACGATTATAATATTAAAGATCTTAATACTATCACAATTAATCGAGCTAATTTTTTTATTATTTGAAGATAGTTTGCTGATATTGGCAACTTTCTCGTTATTATTGTTATCAGCTAAGGAGCAAATACATGGCGTACAAATAATACATATCAATTTCTGGATACACCACCAGAAAGAAAGAGTGACGAAAAAAGATATAAGAATAGAAGGAAGGCAGATGGGGACACGAAGAGCAGAGGAGAAGGAGGGATTAGAAAGGAAAACCGTTCAAAGACCTCCAAGAACAAGAATACTTGAAATAAAAGGGAGAAAAAGTGGAGTGAGAGAGAGAGAGAGGGGTAGATCAATAGGTGGCTAAACCGGAGGAGGTGGTGGGGGCACAGCGCCCCCTCTCTTTTCGAGTACCCCGAAAGTACCCCCATTTACGTAGGAAAAGTGTCCCTTTTTACTTCGGATATGTCCATCTTTCCTTTCTAATTAGTGCCCCTTCCCTCTTCTCAAAATCCCCCCCCCCCTCCTTTCACCTCTGAGAAGTTCCCCTATTCTAATCTGATAGGGCACCATTTGAATTTTACAATTGTCAATTTACCTTTTTAATAATTGCCCTTTTCCCTTCTGATAAGTGCTCATTTTTCTCTTGTAATAAGTGCCCCTTCCTCTTTCTTTGCCTCCGTTCCACCTCTGATAAATTCCCATATCCAAATCTAATAGGTGCCTGTTACTTTGAGAAAGACACCTAGTTTTCCTAGGCATTTAGTGCAGTTTGCCCTTTCAAGAAGTGCCACTTTTCACTTCTGATGAGTTCCCCCTTTTAGGTATGAGAAATGACTCCTTTTCAGCTCTGATAAGTGTCCAATTTTGCTTTGAATGTGCCCTTTTACTACTTGATAATTGCCCATTTTTCCTTATGTAACAGTGCCCCTTCCCCGACTTATAAATGCCCCTTTTCACCTCTGATAAGTGCCCCTTTCAAATATGATAAGTTCCCCTGGTTACTTTTGATGTAATTGTACTTTGATAAGTGCTCCTTTACCCCTATATTTCCCACTTTCTCTTACAATTTGTGCCCTTTTGCGGTCATCTAAAGAGCCATATCTAGTTTCAAAGAATCGAAGCAGCATTGTGTAGTAACAGGAACTTTTTTCTACCATCACAATGAAAGGCAGTGGAGCCGGAGAAGGCGCGGGGGGTCAATGTGCCAAATTTTATAACAATGAACTGTGTCCCTTTCAGTTAGAAATATAATCTTGCTCGTTTTAAAAGCTGTCAAATGTTACTTCTCTAGATATATATGAAGTCTGCCCTTTTTTACACTAAATCTGTTGCCCCTTTATAAAACTACAAGTACATATTCTACCCAACTCCAAGTGAAATCCAACCTCAAGTTTTGGGTGCAATAAAGAAATAATAACAACTGCTAAAATAGGTATCTTTCAACCTATCATCCTTTAAACCTCACGCACTTTAGAACTTCTTAGAATGCTAACGTAATCGATTGCCCTTTGTTTATAATTTTAAAGGTTTGGACAACGTAGGAGTTTTCAAACCCAATGCAACTGAATTTAGATAACATTCATGTTAAAAAAGCTGAGACATAATTACTGTACGTGCTATAACAACATGTTGATATCACCACCTCATCTCCCCCAAAGCAACAGATTTTGCACACCCTCCCTAATATTTTAATATATGCAACTAATTCAAAGCGACTGAGAGCAATTTTTCTCAAATTTACCCCAAAAAGGCTCGCTACGCTCCCTCGCATTTAAAGTTTATTTGATTAGTTCAGGTTTTATTCATACTTTCATTATATTAAGATTGTACTGTCGAGTGATTGCATTGTGAAAGAAACGGTGTGAAATCGACCAGAAAAAGTTGATCACGTAGCCTATAAGTATTGGTGTGAACTGCAAGGTTTTGAGTCATCAAAGTGATAAGATATTTGGCCCAGTCTTGGTAAAAGTCACAAGCACTGTACACGGAAAGATGTATATGGGACTACACAAACATGTGGCATAAAAATCGGGCCTCATTTTTAAACTGTTACTTGTCATATTTAGAATATGGAGGCATTTGAAGAGCCATGCTTTTCAGGGAACATTTTTTCTCTGATGTTTTTCCAAACTTGCCTAATAACAATGAAAACGCTGACAAATTATTTTCACCTCTCCCCAGAACTCAACCTTCTCTTTAAAACCCCATCAGGATCGGGAAATAATGAGAACTAATTCTTGGACCATTACCCCCTAGACAATCACTCCGGGCAATTATCAGCTGGACAATTACCCCGGAATATTACCCCCTAGGACAATTACCCCAGGGCGATTACCCCTAGGACAATAACACCCTTAGGAATATTCCCCCTAGGACAATTACCCCTTAGAATAAGTACCCCTTTGGAAAATTACCCCCCCCCCCTTAGGACAATTACTCAATGAGGACAGTTGCCCCGAAAAATTTCCCCTAGGATAATTCCCCTGAATAATCACCCCTAGGACAATAACCCCTTTAATACAAGAATCCCGAGGACGATTACCCTCGATTCCAACCCCCAAAAAAAAATACCCCATTCGAACAATTACACCCTGAGGATAATTACCACCTAGAATAATTGCCCTACGACACTTCCCGAAAAAAACACTCGGACCAGTAATACTCTCTATAATATAAAATCCCCGGATTGATGACTACCATCGTAACA
Organism: Mesocentrotus franciscanus; assembly: GCA_037976565.1. NCBI lineage: Eukaryota > Metazoa > Echinodermata > Echinoidea > Camarodonta > Strongylocentrotidae > Mesocentrotus > Mesocentrotus franciscanus. Next base: position 14,764,224 of record CP137668.1, read on the forward strand.
ATTACTGTGGACCTGGATGATATGCATATAAATGTGCATGATTACCATTCAACAACCTGACACTGTTCTTTATACAGTATAATGATATATTACAAATGATAGATGTTCATTTGATATACTATCTGTCTCTTGTTGCTACCTTAAAGATTATACCTACTCTCATCATTTTAATCACATGAAAAGTTAACGACTTCCATCACTATCACTAAGTGTCTTGTTGTTTTCCAACGGGCACGCACGCGCGCGCACACACACGCAAACACACACATACATTCATGTACAAACGCGCGCACACACGCACACACACACACGCACACACACACACACACACTTACAAAGTCACACAAGCAATACAATAAACATCTTAAAGTGCGGGTTCAAAGAAAATCACAAAAATGGCAAATAACGTATTACTAGAAACTGATAAGCTTACAGATGGCCATCGTACAAGTTTTAGGTCAACTACATATCGGGTGATATATAAAAAAACAATTAAAACCACCTCCATAGCATATGGGATATGCAAAAGGTTCGCCAGAAAAATAAAGATGTTTTAATGCCGTCACAATATGAACCAACCCTGCCCAAGCAGACGACATCCCATATATATAGAATGAACATAATTGCAATGCTGTTATTTCTCAAATTATAACGAGTTTAGTGTATATAAATGTGATGGAATTTTACACCATTCAAAAGGGATATGAAACCGATTCTGATAACTAAATTCTTTTGTTTGTAAATACACAGGATAGGGGTTAATGAACAATCAAAGAAACCACACTTTCAAATTAAAAAAACCCGGAATGATAGCATGGACGGCATTTGTTCCCTCTTGAAACGCCGAACATACCGCGGTGTATGCAGCTGAAAATACAATGGCGTCTTATTTTGTTTACAAGCGACGGATTTCTTCATTTTTTTTATCGCTGCATTTTTCATCAAAATAATACCATGCGTGGGGTTTAGAGTGAGGCAATAGATTAAACAATTAGCCTGACGGTAGTGAAGTTAGAGAAATAACTGAAGAAAAGATGACAAAACAGGCACTGCAAATGTGTGAGATGTCATGGGACATCGTCTGCTTGTGCAAATCATGTTCAACATGTGACGTCACACATCTCAGCAGCGATCGGAGAGCTTTTCAGGTGCTATGCCGGGGCTGTTTTAAGCGTTTTGTAATTGATAATAATCATTACTTCGAATATTTCTAAGCATTGAATTTTGATAACCTTGTCCAATCAAAGTGTCACTTTTGCAATAATGACAATAAAGTTAGTTTTAAAATCAATGAACCTTCTCTTTAACTATTAAACGAGCCGCACACGTTTTTAAGAGGAAAATTACAGTTCGTAACATTGTCCTAGGGGGCAATTGTCCAAGGACCCCCTGTACTCCAAGGAATTATTTTCCGCGGGGGTTGTTCTCGGGAGTGGTTGTACTGGGGGTAATTGTCCTATTGATCATGTTCCGGGGGTAATTGTCCCGCTGGTCATAGCCCTAGGGATGATTGTCCCGGGGGTAATTGTCCTGATGTGATGAGAACTAATCGATAACAAAGTGACCTCAACATTCTTAAAACTTGCGCTCGCTCGCTTGCAATTATACATTTTCAGACCAATACACAGTACAACAGGAAATTATGGTGCTGAAGCAGTTTCTTGGACAATGTAAATAGAACATCTTCATGATAATCCCAGAAAATTTATTCATTATATAGTAGGGGTATATACTATGTCTAAAGATTGTAATGTTTCGCTTTGAGGTAACCCTTTGTAGGTGCCCCGTTTTTCCAGAAACTGCCTTTTTTGCTGGTGCACAACCATTTTGAGAGACGCTCCGCCGCCTCCGAGGAGATCCAGATAGTGGGACAGCTCATTGTATAATGTGGCCACTCGCTGTTGTCCGCGAGAGTGAGTTCACCCAATAGGTGCACGATGACTATATTAAATCCGTAGACAAAACGCAACTCGCTTTTAGACCTACTCCTTTCTTCGAAACTATCTTTTCCTTTTAAAAATTCTTTACCATTGCATTTCCTTTCAGGCTAAACTTCTAAAGGTTAAAGAGGCATAATTAACATTTTGGGAAGATTGGGCCTACTTAAAGTTTTAATAGTACCCTGTCAGAAAGTCATTGGTAATTTTAGAATGGAAGGCACAATGTATATCCATGTTTCTGTAGACCAAGATCCGGTACAGATAAAGAGTCTTCTTCTTCTGTTGAAGTACAGACCACCTTGTATCGTCGTAAATGTTTGAGCTGTGCAGTTATATGTACAGTTCTGCGTGATATCTCAATAGTGGTAAATAAAAAAACAGGCGTAGTCCTAGCGCAGTTGTTGGCCTGTTTTATGCACCTTAGTCTTAAAGCCCCACTGCACTACTTGCTACTAGCTACTTGCTCCCTTTATATAGCAAACAATGCCTAAGCGGTGCCCGTTGGTCCCCCATGATCCTCCCATGGTTCTTATGTTAATTGAGAGCTGAGTTGATGAGATAACCACCTGTCAGTGACCATGCTGGAAGGTCTAATCCCTCCTGGCCAAACTAGTGCAGACATGCTTTAAGACGGGCTTCTATATACAACTGTACACGTTTGAAGGGAGAACATTTCATATTCTGATTCAGTATTTTTTTGAACAGTGATAGGTGTCACTGACAATTACTAGCAATTTTTTTATAGCAAAAAAGCCAATCACAGAAACTGTGTCATGAAAATGCCGCTGCTATATCACCCGAGGCGCGCCTTGGTGGGAGGCGCGCCGAGGGGCGATGTCAGGATGCAACTTTCCCGCGAGCCAGTATAGAAACAGCCAATCCTCGAATATTAAAGCAGTCGATATCTCTTTATATACCGAATCGACACAAAAATCTACCAAGTATTCTTACCTTATCCTTTTCTTGAGTAAAGATTGGTTAAAACAAACAAAAAAAACTGAGACACTGTCTGTTCATCTTCGCTGGAAACATGACTGAAAGTTTCAATAATTTGGGAATCGCAGACAAAAAGCACTGTATGGTGTCCGCGCTCGCACAAAGACAATTTTAACACGTAAACCAATGAGGATCGCAGTATGAGGGCACTTTTCAAAAGACTATTGACTGGTGGGTGGGTATGAGGGCACTTTTTAAAAGACTATTGACTGGTAGGCGGGGCATGGCTAAAATCACGACTCCAATTTCGACCAATCAGATGGCTAGATTTCTAAAGTGAGGTATATAATGACAATCAATATCCGAAAAATAATCAAATTTGGGGGCTAACCTCAATGATATTCGCTTTGTAGACCAATACGCGTTGCAGTGTGCGTGTGTTTGTGTGGGGTGCGTGACGTAAAATGTAGTATATCCAGGATATTTCCTGGTTGACGTCTCACATATCCATTTTTTCCCTGATGGTTTCCTGGTGGAAGTATTTTACATCTCGAGAGCCATTCCTCACTATTCCATGCACGGGAATCCTTTTACATAGGATTTGATAATCAGAATATACCATGCACTGAGACGCTCCGGATGAAATTATTGATTCTGTGAGGTGACTGGCATAGCAATATTTTCTGAGGGGCGCAACCCTAAAGATCGATAATTTTACCGGTGCTTCGAGACAATGCATGGTATATAGTATTTGTTTCCTTCATCGAAATATTTATTAAAGGTAACAGGGGTAAACAATTTGTAAAGTTGAAACAAAATATAAAATCACCATTTTGTCCGAAACCGCATAACAGTCTATTTGTGCTTAGTCTATTCTAAAATTCATGGCACAAAAATCGGAAAACTAATCACAGCAGTGAAACATTATTGCTAAGAATATTTGTTATGATTGGAAGACTATAAAATATGCATCTTTATTTCACAGTCTACATAGTCAAATACATCAGTGATTGGTGAATTCGTTTAATCTAACTTCATTTTGCGTATTTTGATATGGAATTGTCGAAATAGACAAATGTCAAAAACTTAACATGTTCAAGTCGATAAACTTTGGTCGACCAAAAATAATAAAGCTACGCACACGAAATAGCTGAATTCAACTGACTGATCTTTATTTCACACCAATTCCAAACTAATTATGACAAGAAATATCACAAAAGTTATAACTTTTGGGAATAACCTCAATGATATTGTCATTGCTTAGTGCAGCAGTCACATCAGGGTTCCTTTGCCTTAAACCAACGATCGCTAACTGTTTAACGGAATCAACATTTATTGAGCAATTTAATTGGCCTCGTCCATCTATAATTATGTCGTCTAAAGAACGATCTAATATCATAGATTTTCAAAATTAATAAGGACTGTAGAATCAATGTGTTATGTAAACCACTATTATATTAATTTTGTTTTACTTGAAGGTCATTTGCGGATAATGGCAACTAACTTTCTCATGATAATTGTTATCAGCTTAGGAGTAAAAACAAATTGTTTCAATAGCACACAGCAGTATATATAAATATAATCTGTAGTCTAGACTATTCAATACAAGCTGCAATAAAATTACATGTAGGTTCTATGTCGATTCAATGTCAAGTAATCATATCAATTCAAGGTTATTGTATAAACACACACAAAATGTCATAGAGGAAATTACGGAGATTGTCGAGTAATCAAAATGGCCGAGAGTATGATGGGTGCCTGATGTCTTTTAAGCTTAGCAGTAGAGGTTTAAGATTTGTATTCGTAAATGAATAGCCACATAAAAGGAGATGGACCAAGTCGGATAGACAGAGAAAAGAGAGAATCTACAGAAGTCGTCATTGTGCAGGGGTGTTAGAGTAAAGCATGATAAAGCTGGCTTTCGCCGCTGCACCCGCTTATCGATTTCTGGATAGACCACTAGAGAGAGAGTGAGTGATAAACAACAAATTATGAGGAAAAGAACGAGAGGCAGATATGCACATGGAGAGGGATAAGAGTCACCGAAAATTACACCAGTTTTGCGCATGCGCCCTGTCAGAATGTTGTACATTGTATATACACAAGGGGATCTTGACAACATTGTCATAAAGGAGAGCGGTGATCAAACACCTCAAAGCTTAAAAGGAGGAGCACCTTGGCCGTTTTCGAGAAGAACAACTTACTTACAAACAAACCGTCATTATAACCGCATGGTGGTCAGACATCTCAAAACTTATCATCAGCGGAGCATCGTGGCAGTGTTCGAGTAACACAACTAAACTACAAAGAAGTGTGAGTGATATTCTTATTTTTAATTTGTACATTCTGAAAAGTAGCCAATTTGGCCTATTGCATTTTGAAAGATTCCTATCAAAACTAGAAGATAGTAAACCCTGCTTAAATAGGTAACATGTCGTCCACTTTGGGTCGTGCTTTAAGTTTCAACAGGAATTGAAAGCTATAGTGTGATATGCATAGAATTCTTTCTTTCGGCCTGCCCAGGGTGTTTTTCTTTTTTAATTGTTGCTATTTTTTTATAACTTTTTCGTATATATGTATTTATATATATATTCGGTGAATGAAAAATGACAAAGATAATCGAGGCGCTTCCAAACTTTTTAAACAGTATTTGGATACCTACCCTACCTGGCTACCTGGCTGCCACATCTGCACATCTTCTTGTTGTCTTTCTCCATTTGTTTATATCCTGTGCTAATCTTTTGGCTTCTGAATATGTGAGACCTGTCCATTCTTTGATGTTGTCAAACCACTGCTTTCTCTGTCTGCCTCTTTTTCTTGTTCCTTCTCCTTGCTACTTGGTTTTCTATTATTTGTGCTGCTAAGGGGCTCCCACTGCCATGCAGAATGTGTCCAAAGTAACCCATCTGTCCAAAGTAACCCATCTTTAGGCGGGCCACTTTTACAAGGAGATCTCTTTCTGTGTCCAGTTCTTGTAGAACACTGAGGTTAGTTCTTTTGTCGCATTTCTGCTGCCATGGTGCGATTTTCATCGGCTTTGAGCAGTGTCCAGCTTTCAGCACCATAATTTTTTTTGGATTTACCAGCTATGTTGAAATCGTTTACTTCCCTACATCTTTCTTCCAACCAATATGCTTTATCCTTCCTTATTTTTCTTTGGATTTCTGACCTTAGATTCTTGTACCTTTCTTCCTTGGCTTTTGTACCTTTATCACGTCTTAATTTGCTCTTTTCTTCAGCGGCTAGTAAGAGAACTTCATTACTAATCCAGGGCTTCTTGGCACGTCTTGTTGCTTTACCAAGAGTTGCTTCAGCTGATTCTTTAAGTACTGTTTTATAGACTTTCCATATAGTTTCTGATGAAGTTTCTTTGTTAGTTTCTATTTCAGAGAGATTCTTCTTGAATTTGGTTTTTAATGAGTTCAAGTAAGACTGTAGAGTTTTGGGGTCAAGTGATTTGACATTCAGCCTGCTTAACTTCGATATCTTACCTATTTATTTATTTATTTTTTTTTTTTTTTTTAATGTTCATTGCCAATTGGGTCCAAATGTGGGGGAGGGTGGCACGGGCAAGTTCTACCCCTAAACCATAAATTAGCCACTAATAATCCAAAAGAAGACCAATAAATTTACGGGCGAAAATTGGGAAATCATTGGGTACTTTTGAGAGTGTGCTGATCCCTCTTTACAAATCATGGGGGACGCCCCCACCCCGGGATTTCTGTCAAGGTTTCTGATGGGTATGACAGGCCATTTACATTGTATGGTAGAGCTACATGCAAATTTGCCCTAATTCACTAGCGGAAACGTTTCAAAAGTACTTCTACAATCACCAGAATCATTCCCTTTTTCTATTTCTATTTGAGAAGATTTTATTTTTCATTAGAAATCCATGAGAAAACTACAATCGGCCATGTTTGATTACCTCGAATTTTCTTATTAATTTATTTGCCATTAACGTTTCGCCCACGTGGCGTAGCGAAAGGCCTCTAATTGAGGGGGCAATGGAATGATTGGGGCATAAGTCTTATTCGGAAATTGAAATGATAATGATGATGATGACGTTGATGATAACGATTCGCATCAAAAACGTGGAGCCACATTCCTGCCAAAATACATTAAAAGCACAGGCTCTTAAAATGCTGAAATAGAAAGGTTTCTATGTTTCTAATGAAATATGTAAAACTCTTCTTCTTTCCAGATCGAGTCAAAATCAACTCTGATTAAAGGAGGTCTTTCAGTCAAAGGAATGAAGATGTTTAGGAGAACAAGCCTAATCGTGCTCGCCTTGCTTAAAGTCGCAGTGTTCTTAAGTGTCGTAGCTGACCCCACTGAAAGACCACCAGTGAACACCAATACTAACTTGAGCGACGATGCGATCTTACGGACAATAGCCTCAGTTGTTTCTGATGGTTTTACCATGTTTACTGTAGCTGACACATGGGACAATGGCTCCATGGAATACTTTTCCTCGACTAGGGATGCGACGCAACTGATCATGACAGGAGATTGGAAATGGTGGATTTACGAATCTACGACTGTTCCTACACGTTTGCTGACCACACTTCAGGGAGGATCGGGTGAGGATAGTGCGGACATCAGCGCTTTTTCTTGGTATCCGATCAGTTGGTCATGGGTACTCATTCTCCAGCTCATCTCTGCATTCGTTGGCATCGTCGGAAACCTCATGGTGATCATTGTTCTCTTTCAGCGTCGACGATTGAGCAGATCGACGGATACCCTGATCGGCGGCCTAGCCTGTGCGGACTTACTAACTTCGGTGTTCCTCATACGAATCCCTTTGCCGGAGTACATTCCTAAGACCTGGTTGGGTGAGGCCTACTGCAGACTTATCAAAACGCAAAGCCTACTCTGGGCATCTATCACGGCCTCTACCTACCTGCTCATGTCTATATCCGTCGAACGGTACATCGCGGTGGTTTACCCTCTTCACTTCAAACGCCTCATCACTCGACGTCGTGTCTCGATCTTCATCGTCATCATTTGGTTCCTTTCCGTCTTGTCCGGACTCTTCGCTTTTATCGTCTACGGTGTAGACGCAACGAACCAGTGCACCGAGAAATACACATTCGCCAATGCGCAAACCATCATTGCCTACTACTGGTTTTGCCTCCGACTCGCTGTCCCTTGCCTAACCATGCTCTTCACCCAGATTCTAATTGCGCGCAATCTTAGTCAACAATTCCGCAGCTTCAAAGACATCACCCATGCCACAACCATGACAAATGGAAATCAAGCGCCGTCATTCCACATCGTGGCCAGAAACCGCGTTCTGAAGCTAATGCTCACCGTCATCATCATCTACATCGTATGCTGGACCCCGAACCAGATTGCCTACCTCGGTTACAACCTCGGCTGGGTTCCTGAATCCTATCTGAACAGCTCCCTCCATCGTTTGCTCACCGTGCTTGGTTTCTACAACTCTTGCGCCAATCCTATCATTTATGCGGCAAGGTATCCCGAGTTCAGAAACGCTATCAAGGACATGTTCACCTGCAAATCTGCTAAAAATGCCCCGCTGTTTGATAAGATGGACACGTCAAGGAACATCTTGACGTCAAAAACTGACATTAACAGTGTTTGAGGATTGCCATCGGGTCATTAAAATTGGAAATTTCAAAAGATTTAATCCTTTATGATTAACTTGTTTCAATATGATAACTTTTTTCTTTTAAAGTTAGATTAAGTGGTTTGCTCTTTAAAACATAACTTTCGTGTACGTTATAGTTATTTCAGTCACTTATGCAGGAAACAAGCAATTACAAGTACATTTATTTAATGTAGGATATAAAATGTATAATAATTTTGGGATTGAAATGATAAAAATATAATTATCTGCAAAAATATTACCTAACATTTTCACCTCTTTACGTATACAGTATCATTGCAGCACGAACAAATGTCCATGGATTTATAAATACATCAATTTGCAATTATGTAAAAATTAGGAATGATAAAAGGTTCGGTAATTACATTTACTTAATATAGCCAGAGAGTTTCGAAAAATGAATATGCATAGAATGTATGTACATGGGCACAAAAGGAATCACATTCCACAATTTGTGGATACGCTGGTAATGATGTAATTGCATAATTAAATGAAATGTTGTTTTTTATTGTAACTTCATTACCTTAAGAATATTTGAGTATATAAATTTGTAATTGCATCCGAGGAATCACAATTAATCATCCATTTCCTTATTTTATGAATTATAATTGACATATAAAAAGCGGTATGCCCCAACGTTGAAAAAATATTATAATTTGAAGACTTTCCGAACATATCTATATGTTATTTACAGCAAGCAATATTGATTATAGTATTCATATGCTAAAAATATGAAAGCTAAATGGCATATAAAAAGCAGATTGAAATTTGATCATCGAAAGAATATCCGACAGTATTTCTTTGTAATTATTGTAAAAAGCAAAACAAATTACTCATGTGGCTCAAGTTATAAAAAAAGAGGTAAACAGTATTTAAAAAGAAGAAAAAAGGATTACGTCATCAGAACAGTTACTGTATTATATGCATTCAGATTCTTTTTCATCACTAATCTGAAAAGTCTACACAACTTGACATGAATAGCACGTTCGCTAACTCAGCATTAATTGAGCAATTTCATTGACTCGTCCATCCTTTTATGAAATGGGTGAACATAACAATGACAAATTACATGTTTTGAACATGATTTCTTTAGGTTATTGGGCTTGCCCTTGAGTTGACTTCTTGAAAGTTTTTTGCAATCAACAAAAAGGGTGCTTCAAATTACCTAACATTATCTTACTTGCCACTTTACCTGCACTTGTATCTAGGAGAACGTAATTCATTTATAAATCGGTCAGTGATATAAATGATATATACACACTGTATATACATGTAAACAGTAGTTCTGTATCTATTTATCACCTAAAGAACGTATATCGTATTAAAGATCTTAATACCACACAATTAATCGAGCAATTTTTTTTATTTGAAGATAATTTGCGGATAATGGCAACTTTCTCGTATAATTTTTATCGGCTAACTAAAGCAGTAAATACAAAGCGTAACAATAATATACAGCAATCTCTGGATACACCACCAGAAAGAATGAGCGACGGAAACAAATATGAGACAAGAAGGAAGGCAGATGGGGACATGGAGAGGAGATGAGAAGGATGGATAAGAGAGGAAAACCGCTCATAGACCTCCAAGATCAAGAATACTTGGAAGAGAAAGTGGAGTGAGAAAGAGAGAGAGAGAACAGCCAAACCGAAATAAAAAATTACACTAAAGGGAACAAAACAAACGAGTTAGGCTCAGGTGAATTGTCATGAAAAAGGATAGATAATTACAGAACAAATACATCATTACATGTACATATGAAATATCCCCGGTCCCCGCCTCCCCACCCCCGCCTCCTACGCCTATGAAGACGACTCGGAAATTCAGATGTCAGACATTTATATTTATTCCGGGGGCTGAGGTGGTTTGCTTGTAAAATATATCTTCTTGTCACCAAAGTAAATTTTTATAATTTTGACTCTCAGTTGGGGGACTTTAATGCTCAAGAGCGTTAATGAAGATGTAATGAAAAGGGATTAACCATAGAGTTAGTATGAACTACTTTGACGAAAATCGTCGGTAATAAGTACGAAATGTTTTTCGACAAATATTCGTCCCCCTTGACTACGCCACAGCCGTGGGGGTGTCCCCCGTTCAATATTTGCCTTTCTTATTATCATTTTGTTTGCTTATTTAATGTTTATGAATAGCGACCCTCTCCTCGTATCATTGAAATAGCGACCCTCATTCCGCATTATGAATAGTGACCCTCTTCTCGTATTATGAATAGCGACCCTCTTCTCAAATTATTAATAGCGGTCCTTGTGAATAACGGTTCTTATGCCTTATAAATAGTGACCCCCTTCCGTTTCATGAATAGCGGTCCTTAAGGTATGGGGAGTTCCACGTTATGAATACCGAATACCAATCGTGTTAGGGGGTAGTGAGCTGGTTACATTTTTTTTTTAATGCCATGGGGTGGGGCCGCCCCCCACCCCGTGGATCCGCGCCTGATTACCAGTGCGATATACCTTCCATTCTTTCTAGCTTTAGTTTTTCTAATCATTTTACCCTCTGTGTAATATGCTCTTGTTTTTTTCGCAGTCAACGTGCACAAATAATTATACCCGTCTGTGGTATTTCACACTGAAAATTAGTTAGGTTTTCACGTTTCTTCCACAAATTATTATTCCTTCTTTTTCGAGTGAATTCTCTCAGCAATACATGGTAATTGTTATGAATGAAAACCACGCTATTAATAATTATGATTCGAATGTGACAAACACCATGAATATTAGCTCATCCACATTATACTGTGGGTCTGACTGTCAAAATTGGCAAGTCTACATGCAGAACTACCTCTCTATTAACCTTTTGGCATGCCAAGTCTTTATCGTCCTTTCGAAGTTAATTTAAGGTAATATGCCTATTCCATTTTCTGACTAGTGTCTACACTTGTCAAGATCCACTGTTCTGTCGATCATTCAGAGAAAAAAAACCAATTAACATAGATTCTTATCTTTATCAACTCACAGTAAACACCGATAGGGATTGATTATTTTGGTGAAATTGTATGGCGTCATGGCTAGACCAAAAAGGGAATGAAGTTTGTCGATCTCACTGAGTAACTGTCGCAATGGTAACAATTTCCAGTGTTCTGATATTGTTTTTCTTAGGTTACAGGGTACCAACACTTTTATAACATTCTGATGTTCAGTTTGTACCTCCTGTTTTTCAATCAATGTGGTCAATATATACGTACCGGTAGATCTATCAAACATGCGAACGTTTTATATCTATATTTCAAGCGTCGATATCTACAAATTTGAGACACATTCAAGAATAACTATCTAATTATTGAGTCTCTTGTCAATGGCACCTATTCGATTTGAGCACTTTCTACAGATGACCAATGTTTGTCAGTTAGCTGGTCATGCTTGTGGCGGTGAATTCATGAATGGGAATTTTTTACTCAGTGTTGATAACCTTTAGAATTTCACCAAGAGTGCTTTTTTACACCAATTCGAAGCCAGTTTATTCTATTTGCAATATATCGGTTCAATAAAGCCATACTCTTATCTGATTAATTTTAGAGTAAATGTGCTCCTCTAACAAACTCTATCTTCGTTTTCTTATGACAACAGTCTCGCTGAATCTGGCAATTCTCAGTATTCCATCAATAATATTCTCTGTAGAATACGATGATCACTTCCGTATCAACTGAGAAAGCCAACGTGTGGAACTGAATTGTATCAAACGTGAATACTTTTAGGAATCTTAAGTAAAAATATAGTATGCACTTTACTATTTGAAAATTATTTCAGATTTTAACATCACATGGTACAAGAATAATATTTTTTACTCCTCACCCCTTTCTCCTCTCGCAATACAAAGACCTATTGAATGCTACCTGCTAGAAGATGTGCATAGCTCATTTGTGATTCCAGTCTGCGATTCTGTGAATGAACGGCATCAAAGGAATTCATCTACAACAACGGCAAGTCATTTCAATTACTCCAACATTCGATGAGTATCAAACAAATTCATTCTCACAGCTCAGATGTTCAGGGGGTACGTACACACATCCATAAAATTAATGTTTGCTCAGGCTTACATGAATGTCAGATTAGTGCACTCCTTTACCTTGTTACCACTGCTGGAAACTTCTAAGCCTGTGTCTGGCTTTCTAAGCGCTGCAGTAAGATTTTTGTCGACAGCTTTCCTCCATCTTCCAGGTTGGGTTGTGCCATCTTCCATTTTGGCATCTAATAATAATAATTCAAACCTGGTCTGAAGATTTGCTCTACTATGCCATTGAAATCAAATTCATTATTTCCATTTTCAGGAAATATTGAGTAATAATAGCAGCGTTTCGATGCATCAGCCAACACTTTACCATTCAGGTCTGCCTCCTTAAAGTCTGTGATTAGCACCGTCCATTGAAAGAGTGTTACAAACTTCAAGGCGTGGTTGTCAATATTTAAAGGGAAACGCGGATAAGAAGGAGCAACAAAAAAGATGTGACTGTATGCTCTAGCGTGAAAAAGGTCAATGGCTGCAAATCCCTGTACATTCATGCTTTGCATGAAAGCCCCGAGCCTCATTTGCATTCTTGCAAATTCTCACATAGCCAAACAATAGGAAATTCCATTGCTTTTTCTTAGACATCCTTTCTAATTTCATTTACTTTCAGGCTGAACCCTTACAGGCTAAAGCCTCGGTCACAAATGCCATTACGAACTGCTACGAACGCCGTACGAACGATTTTCAGACAATGGAAATTCGGGAAGACAATGGAAAAACAGGGAGATTCGTACGAAATTATCGTTCGTACGGACCTTTGTGACCGTAGCATTAAGAGGAAAATTTAACATTGCGGGGAAGATTGTGCCTACTTAATGTATTAGCAGCACCTTGTCAGAAAGTCATTAGTAATTTGAGAATGGAAGGCACAATGTATATCCATGTTTCCGTAGACTAAGATTCGGTACAGATAAAGAGTCTTCTTCTTCTGTTGAAGTACAGGCCATGTTGTATCGTCGTAATTGTTTAAGCTGTGCAGTTATAATTATGTATGGTGGTGTGATCACAATTCGTGCGTGACCTTAGTTCGATATCTCAAAAAATCGCTAAGATTTCGAAAACCTGATACCACCTATGAGAGGAGGAACCAAAAATTACCCAGAGATGAATTTGTACTTGTGAATTTGTGAAAAAATGAAAATATGGACAAAAGATCGGCAAATTTTGCTATTTTTTGCCTCAACTATTAAAGGGCAACCCAACCCTTGTAATAGGTTGATTTGTATGAAAGCAAAAAATAACAGAAACAGAATGGCAAAAGTTTGAAGTGAATCGGACCAATAGTTAGGTAGTTATGAATGTTTGAAACATGCGAATCTCATATTGGTAGTTTGGTTAGTGGATTGTGACGTAGGACGTGGATAACTCCCATTTGCCGTGTACAAAAATATCACTAATTTCTGTTTTTCTCGTAAGTTCCTTCTCTCTTGGCGCACTACTCAAAATATATTATAGCTAGCATATTATTGTCACTATGAACATGACGGACAAAGTGGACAAAATATACAGTTCCTCATTCTACCCTCAACAATTGCTGTGGTAGACAAAGGAACATCCCTTCACTGCTATTATGTAAAAATGTGTAGAACAGGTGTCACATGCATATTCACCTGTTCTACCTTTTTTACATAATAGCAGTGAAGGGATGTTCCTTTGTCTACCACAGCAATTGTTGAGGGTAGAATGAGGAACTGTATATTTTGTCCTCTTTCTTTGTCCGTCATGTTCATAGTGTGTGGGTCCTCTAAAAAGAATAGACCCTCCTGAGCCATGAACTTTAAAAATAAATAAAAAAATTAGTCACTTTATATGTTGGTACAGATGGGAAGGTAGTCCGGCACTACATCACATTGACATTACCCGCTTCAGCCAATTTGAAGTGCCCATACGTATATAGTGATTACAACTTTCAAAAATTCATAACTATCTTATATTTAGTCAGATTTAATTGAAGCTTTCGTCCGTTTGCTTCAGCTTTCGTTTTGAGTAGTTGTCTATTTGGGTTGGATTTCTCTTTAACGTTCGAAGGGAGAACATTTCGCATTCTGATTGTGTGTTGTTTTGTGAACAGTGATGATCAGAGTACACCAGTTTTGCGCATGCGCGCTGTCAGCAGAATTATCGAATATTTCATATACACAAGGGCATCTTGACTGCACTGCCATATAGGAGAGTGGTGGTTAAACATCTCAAAGCTTAAAAGGAGCATCACCATTGTCGTCTTCGAGGAGCACAACTTACTTACTTCAAAACAAACCGTCATTATAGCCACATGGTGGTCAGACATCTCAAGACTTATCTACAGATTAAGAAGGAGCATCCGATTCGTTACAGTCTTGGAGTAACAAAACTAAACTACAAACACGCGTGAGTTATATTCTTATTGTTTTAGTTTGTAAATTTGGAAAGTAGTCAATTTGACCGACTGCGTTTTGAAGGATTCCTATAATCGATAACTGGAAGATAGTAAACCCAATATATTTTCTTATTTTCCTATGTATACATACCATGGACATATGAACAGAGCATCGTAGTAAAATACAACCCTACACAAAGTGATCTGGATTCAAAAACCTGCATCTTCGATAAACCGTATACTTGTTTTCGGTTACGCTAATTGATTTTCTGAATTATGAAAAATGTTGTGCCATGTAAGATAAAATACCGAGGTTGTCAATGGAACATGTAAGGTTCTATTCATGTCTATATACATGTATCCCGTACGGATGGAAATTGTGAACATTCCCAACAGGGGCCAATCCAATAAAAGTGGGCATGGTACCAATGTCAAAAGGGGGAAATTTCATTCGGTGCCAATTGCTTTCAAAAATTTAGAGAATCTTAAAGGTATGTACCTTTGAATGGTTTGAACCCACGAGGCGCAGGTGAGTGGGCTTTTAGACTGAATTCAAAGGTTCTGCGTGCACACAATTCCACCGACCCACGAATTAAACCTGTGCATCATCTGTTCTATAAAATGGGACAAACAAAATCTTTAAAAATACGAAAATCTGTTATTTTACCGATTTACCGGCTGCATGGCAAAATCATGCATCCGATAATTACCGGAAAGCATAATTTATAAAATTGCATAATTTGACTGTTGTTACTGCAGCACTGGATGAAAACAAATGTAATGACTTACCTTAACATGAAACTATAACAAAATTTTTTTTAAAGGGATATCGGAGGTATCGATTCCCGATATCGCATATATCGTGTTGATATCGCGTGCAGCCAGTAAACAAGTCTACACGGTAATTGACCAATCAGATTGCAGGGATTCCATGTCTGTTCTTATTTAGGGTACGCGTATGCAGGTTCCCTCCCTTTGAAAGCACCCCTATGTCCGGTGTGTAAAGTCAAATGGGCCGATTTTTTTGTGTATTACGAGTCGGACTTTGTTGCGTGAAAAATACCCCTTTACCGGAGATTTTGGGAACATGAATGCGGTCCTGGAGGTGGGGGCGGGGGCTGCTGGCAATGTCACATAGATCTGGAAAAGGACTGACGCAGAAGGCTTGCATGTGCCCCCTTAAAATCTACATTGATCAACTTCAACATTGAACTTCCACGTTCTTTCTAAACCATTTATTCAGTCTTTTTAGTTAGACTGTAGCAACGTTCAAGTCCTAGGATTCTATATATCAATACGCAAAGTCGTTGTAGGAGGGGGGGGGGGTACTTTTTCTGACATCAAAAACATATTTCCTCGACCGTAGCCGCCTTCTCCGTTGCGCGGGAACGGTGACACAATTCCACGCGGACCCGCTCCCGTATTCCGCGTGCCACGTCGACCCCGTGTATCTTTACTTACTTTTCTTATAGTATCATATGGCCTCACTTCGATGTTGATGTTCCTCTGAGAATTTTCTACTTCTTCACTGAGATTTAATTGTGTGCACAAGGTAACTTTATTAATTGTAACACGTACGAGGCGTAGCCTAGTCGGCCGAGTGTCTTTTATTCGACCAGGCTAAAGTTACCGCTTGCACACACTATTTATTCTACCGACCCACGACATAAACCAGCGCATCATTCATAAAATGGGCGCAAAAAAAGTTGTCGCCCAATTCAAAGAGGAAAATTTACCGGACGCATGAAACTGATTGACCAGATGCATGAAATACATGTAGTTGAGTCGCTGCTTCATACTAACAACTCGACTTTTACCACAGAGTTGTAAACTGTTAAATCTGATTATTTAGGGTAAAATTTCAGCTCTTTTTTTACGTCTTAATTTTTTTATAAATAAGTTTTTTTCTTTAAAATAATATTTCCTCTTCATGTAATCCCATTCATCTGAAGTCTGAACTAAGTATCCGGCTTCAATTTTTCTTCCTTATCTATAGCATGGTACAATATTTATGTATGTTTTAAGAAAAGATTTTCATTAAAACATACATAAATATTATGAATATGAATATATTACCTATTATCAAAAAAGATTTCATATCCTTATATTGGTCGTATCTTTTCTGATAAACACATTCATGTCAGGCCAGATAATTAACATTTCCTGGTAGTATTTTGGTAATGGTATGTTAATCATTAAACATATTTTTGTTTTTCAATATTCTTTATTGATTCCATCCAATGCATTATTTATACATAAACAATTCATCTTGAATAGAAGAACCACTGAGAAACAGTTAGAACAAATATAAAATAATTGCATGTTTATCTCAACTCAAGGTAGAAAAAAATCAACTACGACAATGCTTATTAACTACATAATCAATCCACCTTGGCTATATACACCAAGCCAATTAGAAAAGAATTATTGAATGAAATCTAGTATAATTATTACATCCCCACATACACACAAAACAAACAAAAAATACACAATAGGAGAGAGAGAGAGAGAGAGAAGAAAAGAAAACAGAAATAGGAAGAGGGCAGCTTGAAGCGGCTGGAAAGAAAAGATCAAACGAGGATAAATCACCAGACCTTTGCCATGATCCCATGACGATATATTCTAACACTGGGTTAAGTTCAAATGTTCCCATTTTTATAATGAATTGTCAAAGTATTTCGTTCAGTAGCATTTTCTCTTTCCTCTTGTTTGCCTTTAAGTAATTTCTCTCTTAGTTCTCTGCCAGGGGGTTTCCTTTTCTCCTTACTATAATTACTTACTAATTAATTAGACAACATGATTGATTATCTTCCCTGATCCAGTTATTTCGTATACTCGTAGTCCTATGTGAACTTCCTTCCATCCAATATCTTTCAGAATTGAAAGATCCAACATATTGAATAGCTATCGTTTTTAATTTGGATATCGATTGCTCATATCGCAACTTTAATATTCGAGAATTTCAATCGGATACTCTTTTCATCGTTTATATGCCCTGATCCTATTTAACATTAATTACTAAAAGCAAAAGAATAATAGAGTGTCCTTTCTTCCACAAATATCGATACTGATGTTTTACCTTATTAAAAGAATATGAATATTGTAAAGAAAACGAGATTGTATAGCCACTGTAATCAGTGGCGGACCCTAACAAAAAAAACAGGTAAAAACACCCTTTTTGTATTTAAAAAAAAAAAGATTTTTCAAATTTTCGGGGCAAAAAAAATTGTGCTCACTACCCCAAATAAGCGAAAAATCGGCCGGCGCGATTTTCAAATTTTTGCACGAAGTGGGCCCTTTTGGCCCCTCTCTTGCCGCCGGCTGGATCCGCCCCTGACTGTAACAGTGATATTCACGAACAATTAATATAGTATTATAAAGAATCTATAGGGTAGGGGTTTGGGGTTAAACGCCCCCTCAAACTGTTGTAATTGTAAAAATAAAAATAAATTTAAAAAATGTGCTAAAGGAGGCAAAAAAGTGTTCCTCCCCCTCCCCTAGCCACTGGAGGAAACATCTGACGACGTAATTTTCCAATTTCAGGGCAAAAAAAAGTGCTCTTACCCCCTAAACTGAATTCAGACAAGGATTAAAGTCGAAAACGGTACAACGAACCGTCATCTTTCTCTGATAGTTTTATGAAACGTCAAAGGTTTCGCGCTTCGCGCGGGAGAGGGGAAACTGAATTCAGACAAGGATTAAGAGTCGAGAAGGGTACAACTAATCGACTTCTTTCTCTAATAATAAATTTAATGAAACGTCAAAGCTTTCGCGCTTCGCGCGGGAGGGAAACTGAACTCGGACAAGGATTAACAGTCGTGGACGGTACAACGAATCGTCATCTTTCTCTGATTATTTGAGGAAACGTCAAAGCTTCTGTCCCGCGGAAACCCCCCTCCCTGCACCCACCCCTAGGGCGCGCTTCGCGCGCTCTGTAAGTGATTCGCACGCTTCGCGTGCTCACTACCGCCCCCTAAAATTAAATCCTAGCTACGCGCTTGAACGAGTAATGAGCACAAGACGCATGGTTTGGTATTTCATAATTATGAACGATTCAATTCTACCGGGCTAACTCGGCCTCGCATTTGCAGCAAGGCCGAGTTCGATGTCTCAGATTATGTTCGCGTGAATACCCATTGTTGAAACTTTTCCCGGCAATCGTCCGCATGTGGCCAGTGAGTCTCTGTTGCTTTGAGACTAAATCCAAGTCGTCCGATCTCCAGGAATAGCTTTGACTGATTGAACTGCTCTGGTGTACTCTGTTGATATGCGACACTTTCCACAAACTCCACTCGAAAGAAATCATGTTCAGTGCCTCCCGATAAGGGCGTGGTCGATGAAGCCCGTAGTTTGTCTATTTTACTTTCGAGACAAGGAACCTTCCGGAGGGTTTCGTTTCGACCATCAATTTTCCATTTTTCCATGATGTCCTGCATCCCAATTGGTCGCGCGAACAAATGCCTAAATCTGGACCAGTTTCCACTGCGATCGTTAAAAGAGCAAACCTCAACTTCGATTACCTGTCCATGAAATGATCAAAACACGGAAAAGTTTATCAGTATAGGAAATACCAGAGGCTAATAACAGATCTTTTTTTTCCAATGTGAGACAATAACAAGTCATTTCAAATATTTTGTTTTATAGTATCTTAAACGTAACAACCAGATGTCGAAATATACTGCATGCATTGACACTTGGGACATTAACATGCAATGAACTTCATAGGAATATGTTCAATTCTATGAGATGGACCCACCCCTTTCCCTCTATTATTTATTAATGACCAAATTCGTACCTCGGGGTCGCGTTTCTGCAGTTCCCATATGGCTTCACACATTGGTTCTATCTGGTAGAATTCAGCTTCTAAGAGAAGCATGTGAAGTTGCTTAAAATCTTCAGGGATACTTAGAGTTCGATTCCGCAGGAAGTTCAGAACATACCTGTCAAAAAATATAGAAAGAGGCAGAAATGGCTAAGTCGCATTGGTCAGTAAAACACATGTTAATGGGGGTCAATTGGTTAACCCCTCCCACACACACACACACACGCACACAGAACACAACACACACACACACACTGCAAAGAATAATAATTAACTAGAAATGCAATCGTGTCACAACGATGTGCGTGCAATGACGCCATGTTTTTACGTGTCAAACGAAAGAGCTTCTCTCGGACTATCCAGAGCAATTTGTAAGAAGTCTGTAGCTTCTGTGATAGTGGAGATGGGTATATTAGGGAAAGAAAGGCCACCAAAATGGCCCGAAACGGACAAAATGGCGCTTGGACGGTCACGCATGTCGCATGAGTATTTCCGGATAACGAAGAATTCAGTGACCTTGAAGGAATGCTAGAGATTGCTTGACCGATTTTAAAAATCCGGCTTCGAGATGCTCTGCATTTAGCCACTTAGAATGTGCCTGTAAAATTTAAAGGAAAAAATAAAGTTCGTTCTGGGGGCCAAAAGCGTGAACCCGATTTGCCCCATAGACAATGCGTGTAATGCATGGGTGGAAAACGTACAGGATCTGTATTATCGACCGGACTTAAATTGTTTTTTTTTTCTCTCTCTCTTTATGTCTCTTTATTAGCCGTATTTGGTATCATTGGAAAGAGAATTTCATGGTTGTTATTGTAAACCACTCTCTTTTTTCTATGATAATCCTATCGAAACACGTGATGTAAAATAGATTTATAGGACAAAATGGCGTCTTAAATGGCCCCATTGACCAATTTCAAAAATCCGGCCACGAGGTGCCCTGCGTATTGCAACTCGGCATGTCACTGCAAATTTTCAAGGAAAAAAAGGACGATTAAGGGGCGAAAAGCAGTCTGAAAAAATGACGTCATAGCCGATACGTGTTAGATTCGGGCGGAAACTCGGCGGAATTCGTGTAGTGACCTTTGTTTAAATGCGATTTATTCACAATTTTCTGTGTGAACATATACTATACTTGGTATCATTCGAAAGGGCACTTTATTGCGGTCAGTTTGACACCATTGTTATCTTCGCGCAATGTATTGCACGCATTAAACGCGCTATTACGTAATGCATAGTAAATTCATCATTTTTGGCGATAACTTTGCGCTGACACGTTCGAATTTTACCAAACTTGGCAGACAGTTGTCACGAATATGGATACATATGTCTGCCAAGTTTCATTGATGTAGGTATAAAGATCGCCAATTTAGAGCAAGTTGAAGTTATTTCTCAATTTTCTTGAAAATGGCGAATTTGGAGGGCATTTTCGCAAAGTCGGTCAGTGTTAGGGTATATAATTTTGTGTATGGCTGGAAAGGGCATATGTTCAAGTATCTAAATCCAAAAAAGGGTACGGGTCTGCCAAGCCATGATGGAGATACGGCCACAGAAAGAAAGCCAATTCCCAGAACTTTAGAGGGCGCTATTTATGTTTTCCATAGCCATTGGAGCGTAAAATTTGGCATGGCTATGTGCAATTATGAAATAAAGATACTGCGAGAAGATGAGACGGAACGGAATTGGTTAAAGAAAGTTATTGCAATTTTTAGATTTGTAAGGGTCTATTTTTCAAGAATTTGAGAGATTGTTGACGGAGTCGGTTTCAGATTTGAATTTTGACTATGAAGATGGCATTTTGAAGGTCAAGTTATACGTCGCAGATGAAAGAACATCTCTTAGACTATCTAAAGGAATTTGTTAGAAGTTTGTAGGATCTAGGATAGTGAAGATAGGAAGGAATGAAGAAAGGCCTTAAAATGGACCAGAAACGGACAAAATGGCGCCTGGATGGTTATGCATGAGTGATTTCGAAAATCGAAAAAGTAGGTGACCTTGATGAGATATCAGAGATTACGCCTACGAAATTTGAAAGGAAAAGGACATGAGAAAAGCACCTAACTAAATACAAGCACTACGTGCAAAACGAATGGGATTTCCGGACGATAAGGAAAACAAGAATATTAATGGGGCAGAATGTGAACGAAAACAAGGCAATGACGAAGATCGTCATTGCAATAATCGACGCTCGATCGCCAAACCCCAGGCAAATTCCATAACCTTGTGTATCACTACTTATACAAATTAATGTAAGCACATAGCAATGACAAAATACGAACATAATATTAATAGGCAATACAATGGGATATTGAAATTGCCACTAAATTACTTCTTAAAAGTCTTTGCAATCGGGTTAGAAGAAGAAAACAGGAAAAAAGATGAAAACGGAGAAGAAGAATTGGAGAAGACGAAGAAGGAGAAGAAGACTCCATAGCTTAGAGGAAACCTATACCTGAAAAGTTCACCATCCCTGTCAATAAAGTAGTGACCTTTGACCTCATCCCGTTGTGCTTCGATTCGGCCGCTGAACATCCCTCCTAACATGGAGTCTGAGAATGATGTCAATGTCAGCACGGTGGTCGTGTACGGCACCCCACCGACGCTGAGGGTCACGAAGTCACCGGGTTTTAAATCGGCCATGATGGTCCACAACTTGATCAAAAAGAATATGTTCCGCAGATAAAATAATGAAAAGCCCTATGTCACCATGCTGTGTTAATGTACGGTTAGTAAATTGTCTCGCTTAGCTAAGGAGTGTATTGAAATGTACAGATGTACATGTATCCGGGTGGGATCGATCGAAACTGGACTTTGGACCTTCAAGTAATTGGAAGGCAGTGCCTTTTCAAGATACGTAGCATGTGAAGTTTTCCGTTTGCTCTTTTGATGATATCTGTAATATTTTATTCCCATTTCCAATTCCAAGAATGCCGAGAAGCTTTGTATATTTTCTGATAAACACATTTATATCAGGCCAGATAATTAACATTTCCTGGAAGTATTTTGGTAATGGTATATGTTAATCACGAAACATATTTTTGTTTTTCAATACTCTTTATTGATTCCATTCAATGCATTAATCATACATAAACAATTCATCTTGAATACAAGTACAGTTATAACAAATATAAAATAATTGCATGTTTATCTCAGCTACGACAAAGCTTATTAACTACATAATCAATCCACCTTGACTATATACACTGAGAACCAATTAGAAGGAAAAAAATATTAAATGAAATCTATTATAATTATAACACACCCACATACACACAGATCAAACAACACACATAGTACACACAGATCAATCAACACACATAAACACATTTATATCAGGCCAGATAATTAACATTTCCTGGTAGTATTTTGGTAATGGTAAATGTTAATCACGAAACATATTTTTGTTTTTCAATACTCTTTATTGATTCCATTCAATGCATAAATCATACATAAACAATTCATCTTGAATACAAGTACAGTTATAACAAATATAAAATAATTGCATGTTTATCTCAGCTACGACAAAGCTTATTAACTACATAATCAATCCACCTTGACTATATACACTGAGAACCAATTAGAAGGAAAAAAATATTAAATGAAATCTATTATAATTATAACACACCCACATACACACAGATCAAACAACACACATACACACAAAAACAAACAAAAAGCCACAAAAGAGAGAGACAGAGAGAGAGAGAGAGATTGCTGATTTCACAACTTATTGGAGAATTTCAATCTGATTTTTCATCTTTATGCCCATTATACTGATCCTAATTAACATTAATTACTTGAAGCAAAAGAATAATCGAGTGTCTTTTCTTCCACAAATATCGATAGTGATGTTTTACCTTATTAAATGAATATGAATATTGTAAAGATAACGAGATTGTATAGCCACTGTAACAGGGATATTCACGAACAATTAAAATATAAAGAGTCAGTTTCCGTTTCCAGGTATAAAACTCTATGTGAATCAAATCGTCATCAAAAGTATTACTTTAAAAAGAGAAAATTATGCTTTTATTGCAGATGCATGCATGTTATCAGATAGTAGGGTTCAGTGGCATAGCGTTTTCAAGGCAATGCGCAAATAGTTGATATGAAAGTAGGCAAGGCGCGTAATACATAGGAAACACTTTACAGCTCAAAGAAATATATTGGTGACAAGTTTGTGCACGTCACAGATGTGTCAAAAAATTTAGTAACAAAAATACGCTTATACGTAAGTTTGAATTCGTGATCTATGATGTAGCAATATAATATGATAATTCTGTTACCAAGCAACGCGCAATCACTTGGGGATGATTTTCATTACTTGTTTGTATGCCCTGCCTTTCAGAAAATTGTTAATCGATAAATATTTTATTGAGAGACCGAATACACTGAAAATGGATCAGCTTTTTAACTCCAATAATGTACAAACACGTTTAGTAAAATTCTGTCGAAAAATAATGCTTCGTTTTCATTAATTTAAGTATGTGCACAAACATGTTATGAGTTCAATATTAACTTTATGTTTCTCTTTTTTGTCTTATATCAAATTATTAAGTTGATATCAAGAATATTTTCAGTAATTCATTCATTCAAATAACAATTTACTGGTGCCAGTAACTTTCTTTTCAATTTCTTACATTAATTTTGTCATTAATTATCGTTGTAATTATTATTATCGTTTTGTATTTAATTATTATTATTATTATTATTATTATTATTATTATTATTATTGTCATTATTATAATTTTTATTATTATCATCATAATTTTTCTCACTATTGTCGATAGTGTTATTTTTATTGATGAACATTAATTCGATTTGAATTGTGATTTACAGTGTTAAATTGACAAATTCAAACTGAATGAGACTTGAATGAGACTGAATTTTCATTGTCATTGTCATTGTATACATTTTGTTTGCATTTGTTTGTAAATTTTAATTTTGAATTCATTATCTGAAAAGAAAAAAAAAAATCATACCGGCCATATAGTGAAGAAGAGGACTCATCATCATTTACTACGACTACTAGTAGTACTACAACTTTGACATTGTTAATATTTGTTTCCTTTTCTGCTTGCTTGCTTGCTGGAAAAATTGAACATTAATCCGTCAACCCCTCCACCCCCCATGTGAAATGGTCTAGCGATGCCTCAGATTATGTTCGCGTGAATATCCATTGTTGACGCTTCGCCCGGCAATCGTTCGTAATTTGCGCTGGCCAGTGAGTCTCTGATGCTTTCAGACTAAATCCAAGTCGTCCGATCTCCAGGAACAGCTTTGACCGATTAAACTTGTCAGGTGTAATAGGCATACTCCGTTGATATGCTACACTTTCCAGAAACTCCAATCGCCAGAAATCATGTTCGATGCCTCCCGATAAGGGCGTGGTCGATGAAGCCCGTAGTTCGTCTATTATCCTTTCGAGACAAGGAACCTTCCGGAGGGTTTCGTTTGGACCATAAATTTTCCAATCTTCCAGGATTTTCAAACTCTTAATGTATCTCGACAAATAGGAAAATTCGGCCCAACTCTTATGATCGTGAAAAGAAAGAACCTCAACTTCGATTACCTGTCCATGAAATGATCAAAACACGGAAAAGTTTATCAGTATCAGTTTAGGGAATACCAGAGGGCAATAATTGCTTATTATTTTTTTTCCACGTGAGACAATAACATCAAAAATATTTTGTTTTACAATATATTAAACGAAATAACCAGATGTCGAAATATACTGCATGCATTGACACTTTGGACATTCACATGCAATGAATACATAGGAATATGTTCAATTATATGAGATGGACCAAGCCCTTTCCCTCTATTATTTATTAATGACCAAATTCGTACCTCGGGGTCGGGTTTCTGCAGCAGTTCCCGGATGGCTTCACACATTGGTTCTATCTGGTAGAATTCGGCTTCTAAGAGAAGCATGTGAAGTTGCTTAAAATCTTCAGGGATACTTAGAGTTCGATTCCGCAGGAAGTTCAGAACATACCTGTCAAATAAATAAAGAAAGAGGCAGAAATGGTTAAGTAGCATTGGTTATTAAAACACATGTTAATGGGGTCAATTGGTTAACCCCTCTCTCACACACACACACACACACATACACACTGCAAAGAATAATAATTAATAATCGACGCTCGATCGCCAAACCCCAGGCAAATTCCATAACCTTGTGTATCACTACTTATACAAATTAATGTAAGTACATAGCAATGACAAAATACGAACATAATATTTATAGGCAATACAATGGGATATTGAAATTGCCACTAAATTACTTCTTAAAAGTCTTTGCAATCGGGTTAGAAGAAGAAAACAGGAAAAAAGATGAAAACGAAGAAGAAGAAGAAGAAGAAAAAGAAGAAGAAGAAGAAGAAGAAGAATTGGAGAAGACGAAGAAGGAGAAGAAGACTCCATAGCTTAGAGGAAACCTATACCTGAAAAGTTCACCATCCCTGTCAATAAAGTAGTGACCTTTGACCTCATCCCGTTGTGCTTCGATTCGGCCGCTGAACATCCCTCCTAACATGGAGTCTGAGAATGATGTCAATGTCAGCACGGTGGTCGTGTAGGGCACCCCTCCGACGCTGAGGGTCACAAAGTCACCGGATTTTAAATCGGCCATGATGGTCGCAACTTGATGAAAAAGAATATGTTCCGCAGATAAATATTGAAATACTCTATCTACAGCAATGCTGTGTTGATATTGTCTCGCCTAGGCCTAGCTAGCTAGGAACTGTACTAACATATACCAATCGATGTATAAGGTGGGATCGGAACTGGACTTTGGACATAAAACTTGAGGTGACGCAAATAGATCATGTTTACCAAATCAGTTGCTCTATACCCACGACCCACGCTACGGCGGGGCTAGGGGGCTCGAGCCCCCTTTTTTGTGTGGAAAAAGTATGTTAAAGAGAAATAGAAAGAAAAAAAAAACCAAGGCCCCGGCTAAAAACTCAATATTTTTTCTGCTGAATGCGAGACCACATTTACCTAAAATGCGAGATTTAGCGAACCTAATTCAGCAAAAAAAAAGCGCGAAAAAATAGCAAATGCGAGAAGTAAAAACACGAAGGCATTGTCAAGCATGTCGGCAAAGCTTCCGAATTCGGCAGTTTGTGGATATATAAAATCAGTTCCGTAAAAGCGACCGTAAAACCCTAAATTGTTCAGAAAATTAGACACTTCTATCGCCAGAATCTGGCTAAAAACACTCCATTCAGTTATACAGGTGCGCAGAAGACGAACTGTCAGTTTGTTTTTGTTTTGTTTTTCAATCTGCGCATAATTGTAAGCAAATATTACCGAACAAAATTAGTCTCATGCACGTCGTTATTAGTGTCACAGATAAGTCGTAACTGTTACACTATATCTACAGATTGGATAGATGTGTAAATCATTGAAATTATAATCAGTATACGATGCGAAAATGAATCTTCTCCAGCTTCCGGAAACTAACCTGGGAATTTTTGTTGCGTCATTACTTACCGCTTTTGCAAAATTTGTGCGTGAGATTTGGTTTTTGTTGAGTCCAGGACGCAAAAACGCAACCTAGCGCGACCCTTGCCTTTATATATTGCTCTACAAAACAAATCTGCCACAAATATTAGAAATATGTGAGAGGAACAGATGATAAACGGTAGTCGCTTGTATTATATTTTAAACAGAAAATTATTTTTCACCAAAAAATGTACTCAAATAAAGTGTCAACGTTAAATTTTCTAATCTTTAGCAAGCGTCTCATTTCAATGAAATATTGCTTCAGACCATGATTTACGTCATTAAACAAAAATATTTATATACCTCTCTTTAGAAATCTAGCCATCTGATTGGTCGAAATGCGGGAGCCGTGGTTTTAGCCATGCCCGCCTAACGGTCAATAGTTCATGAGAAAGATGCCCGTTCATGCCCCGGGTAACGGGCCGAATAGTTAAATTTTGCTGAGATCCCTATTGGTTTACGTGTAAAAAGTTTCTTTGTGCGACGTGCGAGCGCGGATACCATACAGTGTGTGTGATTTCCGAATGATCGTAACATTCAGGCAACTTTCTAGCGAAGATTAACAGACAGTGTCTCAGATTTTCTGTAATGTTTTAACCAAGCTTTACTCAAGAAAAGGATAAGGCAAGAATTCTTTGTAGATTTTTTTGTGAATTCGGTATATAAAAGATATATGGACTGCTTTAATATTCGAAGCATAGCTGTTTCTATAGGCTCAAGGGGACGTTACATCCTGCCATGACCCCGAGGCGCACCGGGGCGATGCCTCTCATAGCAGTCAATATATCTATAATAGTGACCTGCCAGTGTCACAAAATAAATAAGGTATCAAAATATGCTCATCTGACCGTAATTAATGCCTAAAACTCAGAGGCGGCGGAGCCGAGGGGCAGGAAGGCACAGTGCCCCTTTTTATTTCTAATAGTTGTCCGTTCCACATTCTTATAAGTGCTTCTTACCACCTCTGATAATTAAGTGCCCCCTTCACCAATGATAATTGCCCCTATTCAAATCTAAGAGGTGCTCATTTTACCGTAACAAGTGCCCTTTTCTCACCTCTAATAAGTGCCCCTTTTTATTTTGACACGTGCTCCCTTTTTCTCTCTAATGAGTGCCCTTTTTTCCTTCTGATAAATGCCCCATTTCTTTTTTAATAAGAGCCACTTCCCCTTCTCATAATGTCACTTCAAGTACCTCTGATAGATGCCTCTATTAAAATCTCATACATGCCCATTTTCCGTCGACAAGTGCCCATTTTCCTTTGTAATAAGTGCCCCTTTCAATTCTCACAAGTACCACTAATCATCTCAGGTACAAGAAGAGCTCCTTACCATTTCTGATAAGTGCCCTTCACCTCTTAAAATTGATTCTTTCAAATCTGAGAGGTGTCCCTTATATTTTGACAAGTGCCTCTTTTCCTTTGTAGGCTTTGTTTGCCCCTTTTCATCTATGATAAGTGCCTCTTTTATTTTGACACGTGCCTCTTATCCTTTCTAATTAGTGCTATTTTCCTTCTGATAATAGCCCTTTTTCCTTCGTAATAAGTGCCCTTTTCCGTTGTCATAAGTGCCCCTTATTAAGTGCGATGAGTGCCCATTTTTCACCTCTGGTAATTTCCCTTTAAACTTTGACATGTGCTTTTTTTCTTTACTAATTAGTGTCATTTTCCCTTTGGATACTTTTCCCGTAAAATGTGCTCCTAATTTAAAGCGATTAAGAGCAGTTTTTTCTTTAATTTCACCCATACTGGCACGTTTTTTAAAGCCTGTCTGCACTAGTTTGGCCTGGAGGGATTAGACCTCCTTGCATGGTCACTGACAGGTGGTTATCTCATCAAATCAGCTCTCACTTAACATAAGAAAAGGGGGACCATGGGGGCCCAACGGGTACCGCTTAGGCATTGTTTGCTGTATAGAGGGCGCAAGTAGCTACAAATAGTGCAGTCCCGCTTTAAAGTTGATATAGTAATGTTTCTTATTAAAGATCTTTTCAGTCTTTCAGCATTAGATTGTGCTTAAAACCCCATCAGGATTGTTTTTTCCTCTTTATAAGATGTATTTTTTTTTGGACTGCGACCTCACAAATCTCAAAATTTTTGCTCGCTCGCTTCGCTCGCTCGCAAATAAATGTTTCACACCCAACTGCAAAGTACATGCATATAATTATAATGCTTAAGCAGTACCTTAGAAAGGGAGAAACAAACACTGAAATCATCCCTGATAATGTAATCACAATGTAGGGGTACATTCCAATGTCTAAAAGTTGTATATTTTCGGTTTGAGATTTCCCTTTGTAGGTGTTCCTTTCCCCAAAAAGTGCCCTTATTGTTTTTTGTTGATGCCCCCATTTGAATGACGCTCCGTCGACCCTGGCCTGCTAAAACTCCTTAATAGCTTCCGGGGCTCCGGCCTCTGGACCCCACGCCAATTTACGCTCCGCTCGCTAAACTCTAGCTGATTGTAAATACTATAGCCCCCTCCTTTGAAAAACATTCCGCGGGGCCTGATATCAGCATTTTATAACTGGAATTTCGGAAAAACATGTTCCGGGGAAAAATAATAAAAAAATAAAAACTGTTGGATCTAGCTCCTAGCTACCATCCTTCCCCTAGTTGTGCGACCCCCTTTTATATTTTTAAATTTAAATAACAAATCTGCGCGTCATGCAGTTCTCCCGCTGATCACCTAATTAACCCACTCTCCCCCTTGCAAGCTAGCTAGCCTTGTAAATTTGCAGTTCATTTTCCAAGTAAGACCCGTGCCGCCCCCGCCCATCATTACAGTGCCCATTCAGTGTGTTAACCCACGTAAGCTAATAGTACGTGATTCACCAGACGGTGGACTGTATACTTTTCCTGGAAGAAGAAGAAGGAGCTACGCCACTTCGGAGCATGCTCAGTCAGGCACGAATCCAGGGGGGCCGAGCGGGCCTTGCCCCCAAAAAAGAGAGAAGGAAAAGAAGGGAAAGGGAAAGGGAAACATGGAAAGAGGAGAGAAAGGGAAAGACAGAAGAGGAAGAAGAAAAGAAAAGGGGGGAAGAAGAAAAGAAAAGGGGGGAGAAGGAGATTGGGGGCCGAAAGGGTCTTGCCTCCCAGGCTGTTGCCTCCCCCTCCATCAAAAAAATAAGAGAGAGAAGGAAGGAAAGGGAAAGAAGAAAGGAAAAGAGGAAATAAAGGGAAGGAAAAAAAGAGGAAGAAGAAAGAAAAAAAGAAGGGGGATATCAGTTGCAATAATTATTTTCCCGCCAACAAGTTGTGGATCGGGGGGTGGCAAAAAGGCCCTTGCCTCCCGCCCCCGCCAAAAAAATAAGAGAGAAGGAAGGGGAAAAGGAAAGAGGAGAGCTAAAAGGGAACAAAAAAGAGGAAGAAGAAAAGAAAAGGGTGAAAATAAGGGAAGATCAGTTGCGATTTATCCAGCCAACAACGTGTGGATCGGGGCGAAGGCCCTTCCTCCCCCCCCCCAGCAAACCTAAAAGAGAGAGAAGGAAGGGAAGGGAAAGGGAAAGAGGAGAGAAAGGGAAAGAAGAAAAAAAGAAAGAAGAAAGGTAGGAGAGATCAGTTTTCCCCCTAATTTTTCCCCCCAACAAAGTGTAGATCTGCCCCCACCAATAAAATTCGATACCGGTGATTTACAAATGTTGCTAACATGACGTAATTTTCCGAGATTTTTCCTCACTTTTTAGTAAATTATACTTTTTTATGCGTTTGTTTGAAAATGACAAATTCCTAAATTTACAGTCAGGCAAGAAATATGCTCATTTAGAGGCCTACATGTCAGGGCCCGCGGAATGGCGGGGCTCGGGGGCCTCGAAAGAGAAATAGAAAGAAAGTATAGTGACCTGTCAGTGTCACAAAATAATGAGGTATCGAACTATGCTCATCTGACCGTGATTGAATGCCTAAAAACCCCTGAGCTTCCGGGGGTTCTGCCCCTGGACCCAACCAAGGGCCCTAATGCGGGCCCCTAGACAGTGGCGGATCCAGGGAGGGGGCCCGGGGGGCCCGGGCCCCCCCCCCCCCTTGAGCGAAAAATCGACCGGCACGATTTTCAAATGTTTGCACGAAGTGGGCCCCTTTATAGGCCCCCTCCCTTGCCGCCGGCTGGATCCGCCCCTGCCCCTAGATACTCATCTGATCGTAATTTAATGCCTAAAACCCTTGAGCTTCCGGGAGCTCCGCCCCCTAGACCCCACCAGTAGGCCTAAGATGGGCCCCTGGATACTCTTCTGACCATTATTTAATGCCTAAAACCCGTGAACTTCCGGGGGCTCCGCCCCCTGGACCCCACGCAAATTAGTGACCTGCCAGTGTCACAAATAATATAAAGGTATCAAAATATGCTCATCTGACCGTAATTAAACGCCTAATACCCCTGAGCTTCCGTGGGATCGATCTGCCCCTGGACCCAACCAAGGGCCCTAATGCGGGCCCCTAGATACTTATCTGATCGTAATTTAATGCCTAAAACCCTTGAGCTTCCGGGAGCTCCGCCCCCTAGACCTCACCAGTGGGCCTAAGATGGGCCCCTGAATGTTTATCTGACCGTTATAAAATTCCTCAAATCCCTGAGCTTCTGGGGGCTCCGCCCCCTTGACCTCACGCCAATTAGTGTTCTGCAAGTGTCACAAATTGAAGGTATCAAAATGTGCTCATCTGACCGCAATTAAATGCCTAAAACCCCTGAGCTTCCGGGGGCTCCGCCCCTAGACCTCACCAGGGAGCCTAAGATGGGCCCCTGAATGCTTATCTGACGGTAATTTAATGCCTAAAAGCCCCTGAGCTTCTGGGGGCTCCGCCCCTGGACCTCACGCCAATTAGTGTCCTGCCAGTGTCATAAAATAATAAGGTATCAAAATATGTTCATCTGACCGTAATTAAATGCCTAAAACGCCAATCAGTGTCTTGCCAGTGTCACAAATAAGGTATAAAAATATGTTCATCTGAACGTAATTAAATGCCTAAAACCCCTGAGCTTCGGGGGCTGTGTCCCCTGAACCCAACCAATGGCCCTAAGGCGGGCCCCTAGATGCTCATTTGACCGTAATTTATTGCCTAAAACCCATGAGCTTCGGGGGCTCCGCCCCTTGACCCCACGCCAATTAGTGACCTGTCAGTGTCACAAATAAGGTATCAAAATATGCACATCTGACCGCATAATTAAATGCCTAAAACCCCTGAGCTTCCGGGGGTCCGCCCCCTAGACCCCTCCAGGGGGCCTAAGATGAGCCCCTAAATGCTTATCTTACCGTTATAAAATGCCTCAAATTCCTGAGTTTCAGGGGGCTCGGCCCCCTGGACCCCACGCCAATTAGTGACCTGCCCGTACGTGTCATGAATATAAGGTATCAAAATATATGCTCATCTGACCGTAATTAATAATTAAATGCCCATACGGCCATACCCCCTGAGCTTCCGGGGGCTCCACCCCTTGACCCCCGCCGAGGATTTGCCCCTAGCTAGACCACGCCAATTTATGCAACGCTCTACCTGATCGTAAATACTTTAGCCTCCCCCCACCCATTTTGAAAAACGTTCAGCGGGGCCTGCTTGCTGTAAGAGTGGGGTGATGCGGATTTTTTCTGCCAAAAATGCCCCCAAACATTTTTGTTCATTACCCCACTAGCTGCTGGTTACCACCACGCACCAATATTTGGCTCGCATAATTTCAAATTTGGACCCCCTAAGAAATCCTGGATCCGCGCCTGTGCTCAGTTGTAGACTGAAAATTTCTGTCTCAGTTCATTAATTAGCCTATTAATTATTTGGGTAGGGTCGGCTCCTCTCTCTAATCTTATTTGGGTAGGGTCGGCTCCTCTCTTTAGAGAGAGGAGCCGACCTAGGAGCCGACCCTATACCCAAATAAGAGGCAAACGAACGAAAGAGACAGACGTTTCGGTCTATTATAGCTCACTAGAGACCTGGAGAGGTCTCATCTAAGTTTTAAAAGTCTGTTTGTACAGACTAGTGTTCACACGGTCACCACGTGGCAAAATAGGCTTGCGCAATCTGTGTATCTGGCGTATCTGGCATGCATGTATATGTACACAGCAAATAACTGTCAATCGCCCAAGCCCAGCAGCTGCTAGTATTGCCTTATTGCCTTTTGGATTTGTTTACCTGTATTTCACCTAGACATCGATTCCTATATCTTCCTCATCATGTCAGTTGGCACTGTTGGGTTCATTGGAGCTGGAAAAATAGCCCAAACTATCACAAAAGGGCTTCTAGCTGCAAGTATGTACCCTACTTTCATTTGTTTTCTCTTGAGTCTTGGTTTGAGACTTTGTCTTCGTCGGAAAATTGTTGAACAGCCAGGCCAGCATGGTCGGGCCGTTTGAGAGCCAGTGCCCGTCGCGTCGTGGCATTGGATGGTTTGGTTCACTATCACCAAACAAGACTGCTTCCTTTGTCTTTGACATTTGTCCGAAATATATATATATAGGCCCTATATATATATATATATATATATATATATATATGTTTGTATGTTATGTATGTATGTATCTGATGCTATTATTTCATCTTGAATAAAGTTTGTATTTTATATAGACTAGATCTAGGCATAGGCCTAGCCCTAGAGCCGGTCTAGATCGATCTAGTTCTAGATCTAGACTAGATCTAGAAAAAGTCTAGGTCTAGCTAGATCTAGACTAGGGTCTATATTATTATATATTTTTTGCTTTAAGTTTAACTTTAATTTGCCAAGAAAATAATGTTTTGTTGTTGTTTGTGTTTGATTGGAATTCTTGCTCTTAGACCGAAGATTTCTGTCTCTTTCATTCGTTAGCCTCTGATTTGGGTAGAGGGTCGGCTCTTCTCTATAGCCTCTGATTTGGGTAGGGTCGGCTCCTACCTAATAAGAGAGGAGCCGACCCTACCCAAATCAGAGGCTAATGAAC
Source organism: Mesocentrotus franciscanus (assembly GCA_037976565.1). Lineage (NCBI taxonomy): Eukaryota > Metazoa > Echinodermata > Echinoidea > Camarodonta > Strongylocentrotidae > Mesocentrotus > Mesocentrotus franciscanus. The sequence goes on from CP137668.1 coordinate 14,798,336, forward strand.
GAAAGAGACAGAAATCTTCGGTCTAGCTCTTACTATGTCATATAGTCTTAAATAATAATTGAGCCACCACCATTCTATCTGCACAGGAAGTCAGGATGTGGAAAAATTAACCTTTAAGTCTAAGGCTCTAGCTCATTTTTTAGATCAATTTTTTCATGATTGATAGCAAGATAGGGGGGCTGGGTGCCGGGGGCAGTTTACACCCCCCCCCCCCCCCAAGACAAGACTAGAGATCAGCTGCAAAGTACAAACAATGTATGGAAGATCTGGTTTATAGCCATTTGGGGTCGTTTCATGAAACCAACTCCATGACATTCATATCTTTGTTCGCGACCTACTACGTAGATGTCAGGACCCGGACAACCTGTTTCACAAAACCATGATCAGCGACAAATTTATGATTTTGATACTAACGGCTAAAAAAATATAGTCTTTGTCACGATCCATCAGATTTTTACCTGAAATATCAAAAGAGATTATTACATGCTTAATTTCAGTCAAACTGTTTGAAAAAAATAAAAATCTAAGAGGATGGTAGCACAAATGATACAAACATCCAATTTGCACGAAAACTTTGTACTTTGAGTTTAATGACATCTAAGACTAAGAAGACTAAGAATGTATAAACAATGATGAAACTCAAGGTTGCTTTGGGGACAAGGGATTGGAAATAGCGAGTAAGAGGATTCCATAACTCGATCAAGAGAAGACCCTGATCTTATTTCTAGTTCACAAAATAATGAAGATTTTTAATGTTGTTATGACTCACAGTTTTAACATTTATTTATCAAATAATTATCTAATCTGATTAGTATCAAAGTTATGCTTGAAAATGGAAAATATCTAGAAAAATTGTCGTCATTCTCATGGGTCTGTAATTACAGACTTGTTTTCTCTGGTAGACTGAAATATATGTGCAAATAATGTTTATCTTATAAGAACAGTTTGTTTGCTTGTACAATACTTTAATATTAACACTGATAAGAACTTGTCAGTGAAATGAAAGCTTGAAGATCAAGAAATAAGTTTTAAAATTAATTTTCATTTTCATTTTTCTGCTGCCCATAGACAACTAAAGTTGCCTTGAGATGGAGTTCTAAAAATATATGACAGGTTTGGAGTCGCAAGTCGCAACAAGTCACTTGTCAGGGATGTTATTGTGCTTCGGTGGCCGGAGTGCGTGCTTTGTTTGTTGTTAATGTCTTTCCGACCTAGCAGCGACGAGTTATGCATTTCGCGCTCCTGCTGTTGAGTTTCAGTGCATTAATTGCGGCGGGTGGGTGTGACGGCTTATCATCAGGCAAACATATATAGCTTTAAATAAATGTCTATCGCAAAAATGTTCTATTCATGTTTTTTCCATTATACATGTACCAAGATGTTAGCGTCATTGCCAATCAGTGTCTTTGCGGGCGGCTACATTAATTTTTCTACGCATAACATCTTTGAATTTCTTTGAATTGCCATTGCGTACAGGTAGTGAAAATGTCATACAAGTATTGCTAAGTATAATTATGACCAATGTTTACCTTTTCCTCAGAATAAGTTTCAATTTAATCCCACTACGTTATCTAAAAACAAAAAAACAAGACTATTTCATTGTTATAACTTCCGAGCCTATGACCTACAAGCATTGCTTTCTCTTTAGGCTCCATCATATTTCTCCTTTTACGTAACTTAGTCTTATGTATAAATCTCTTCGTTTGTATGAATACAAAACAAATGAAAAAAAAATGTAACATGCCAAATGTAACGATGTATTATACAACATGTGAAATATGAAAATAAACTGAAACTGAAACTGAAAGTTTTTTTTTTGTGAAACTCTTAGCGGACAAGTTGAGCAACAGCATCAAAATTTTGTTATAACGGTTTCGAGAAACGACCCCTTGGTCTACAACCGGTTCATATACTACCCAATTAGTCTATTCCCATATGGTCTACACCCAGCCCGCCTACTATCCATATGGTCTTTAGTCTACTACATATTTGGTCTATTTTTCATTTAGTCTAATAATCAGTTGGTCTAATTCCCAGTTTGTCTAATGCCCATTTTATCTACCATCCATAAGGTCTAATAATCATTTGAGGATTATTATTTATGATTACATGATTAGAAACAAGTATAATTATTGTAGTTATAACCTTTTGTTTTCCTTCTTCTCTTTCCAGATGCTGTGGCTCCAGAAAAAATAGCAGCTAGTGACCCAGCTAGTCACAATCTTAAAGTGCTTTCAGTAAGTTCTTTAGCTTTGCATCCATGCAATATTCAATTTGAAAATTGAGATGAGATACATGTAGCTTTATCGTTCATAAATTCCCAAGTGTCTTTTAAAGGGGAAACCCATTATACTGGAACTAGGCATCAAATCCTTGAAAGCAGATGTTGGATAGTACCGTATTATCACCCTCCCTTCCCCCCTAGCATACCCCCGGTAGGGTCACTCCCCCGCAGAGGGTGACACGTATGACCGTTACCACAAATGCAAATAACCCCCTTTTGCGGTCAATTTCAAGGACATTTTGTGAAATTTAACCCCTTTTTTTTACGTCAAAACAAGGACAAAATCGTACTTTGGAATACCCCTATTTATAAGATTGTAAGGACACTTTCGCAAATTTACCCCTATTTTACCATATTTCAAGGACAAGACTCGGCTCCGAGAATTTTTCTTCCCGGTTTTCTCTTTTCCCTTTTCCTGACCCCTATTTATCAATTTCGAGGACACCTGTGCACCCCTGTTTTCTATATTTCGAGGAATATTTTGTCCTCGGACATTGCTTGAAATTGACCCCTTTTTCCGCGATTTTGGTAACGGTCATGCGGTCCGGAAGTCACATTGAGTGACCCCACCAGGAGCCTACCCTATCCCCACCCCCCCCCCCTTACGATAGCTTTAAAGAATTATTGAAGATAAGCTCATTAGTCATTACCCTGTCCCCCGCCCAAGTTCCACTGCAGAAAGATGGTAATTCATGTCCCAATAAGCCATTTCCGTAATATAATCAAATTTAATGTACGAATCTTTAAGTGCCTTGTTACAAATTATTTCATTCACCTGTTACAAATAATTGTATTTCGAGAGTCAGAATGCAAGTTGCATACATTACGTGTTGTAACACTATTGTTAGGTAGGACAAGCCACAATTATTCATAATAGGTGGAAGAAATAATTTCTAACATGGCACTTAACAAAGAGTTATGCATTAAATTTGATTACATCACGAAAATTGTCTTTTTTATGCTGATCAATTTTGTCTTTTTTGTCTCTTTAGAATAATTTAGGGTAATAGTATATCTGTAAAGCGCTTAGAGACATCGTAGATGTATTGAGCGCTATATAAAAGTGGAATATTATTATTATTACCGGTATTAACACTGCCTACAGGCATGTTGTTTATTAACTGTACCCCCTCCCATTCTACATACTGAATCAATTAATTTTTGTTCTGTTGTATTCATACAATCGTATATATTGATTTTTTTTTTATAAATGGAAAATGAATGACTGAAATGAAGAGGAATAAAAAATATAAAGAAGTTGAAGCAGTCAAGGCTGCAATAAAGCCTTAAAATCAGAAACCAAGAGACTAGACTGCCATAGCTACCCTAATATATCATGTATAGTGTGTCATAGAGGAGTTTCAGTCAAATCATCACCATTCATTTTTCGTATTTCAATGTAGGATATGGGAACCAAAACAGCCACAAACAATGAGCAACTCCTTCAGATGGCAGATACCGTTTTCCTAGCTACCAAGCCAAACATTGTTGGGAGAGTCCTGAAAGAGATCGCCCCATACGTGAAGAAAGACCATCTCTTTATATCGCTAGCAGCAGGCATCACCCTAGACTACCTGCAAACTGTAAGTTTGAACAATTTTTAGTGTAAAGATAATAATAATAGGTCAATTTATATAGCACAGCTACTACATGAATATACTCTACTGCGCTTAATACAAGGTATCATATCATTACCCCGGCTGTAGCTGAGCTACCAAATAAGGCGCTAAAGCATTCAAGGAATTTCCTCCTACCGGGTACCCATTGACTTCACCTGGGTGGAGGGTGGCAAATGTAGATTAATGTCTTGCCAAAGGACATTAGTGTCGCGGTAGGGATTGAACCGCGAACCTTGTGATCTACAATCCGGCTACAGGATAGGGTTAAAGAGAACGTTGAATTTAATATGGTAAAGGTGAAAAATAATTTGTGAGCTTTCTTATTCTTTTGTTATGTCAGTTTAAAACAACGTCATAGTAGAAATGGTTACTAAAAAGGACTGCTCTTCACATGCCCTTATTTTTAAAGTTTGGCGAGAAGCAGCTGAAGTTTCTGGACCAAAATTTTATGCCACATGTGTCTGACAGTCCCATATACACCCATTTCTGTGTTCAGTGCATGTGCTTAACAGCAAGAGTGAGTTTATAAATTACCTATCATTTTGATGATTCCAAAGCCTCACATTATACACTTATTAACTTCATCATCAACCTTTTTCACAAAGTTGGTTTCTTTCATAACTCAGTTGGATGACGACCTGTGATTGATTTGGATCAATCGCAAGTCTTTATTAGATGGGGGCCCTGTGATTTTATCTTTTAACAAAATAATTCTTTACCCTTTGCAGAGCTTACCGGAGGAGACGAGAGTGATCCGTGCCATGCCCAACACACCAGCCATCATCATGGAGGGCGCCACTATCTTCTCAGTCGGTCAGAACGTCCGCGAGGGGGATGGCAAAATATTCCAGTCGTTGCTCTCGCAGCTCGGGATCTGCTTAGAAGGGGACGAGTCACTGATCGATGCAGCCATGTCCGTTAGTGGTTGTGGTCCTGCTTACGTAAGTGATTTGAGTAGCAATTAAGTGACCCTTTAGGACTTGTAAACAGGGGAGCAATCATCCAAAATATTTTGCTCTCACTGTTTTGATCTCCGTGCATGTGTGCTATGTTCAAAATATCACCTTTGGATATTATGTCAATGAAAAGATAATGCAAAATTTAAGTACTCTCTAAATAAAGGTAAACAACAGTTTGAAGTCTTGGACAGATGATGTTTAGGTGGAGAAGAAAAAGAAGGAGGAGGAGGAGAATAATTTTGGACTTGGGGGTCTGTCCATGGCAAAAGTGTGTAGGACTGTAGAAGCTTTGAGCAAGATGCTCTCTTGTTGCATATCATGACTGAATGAAACCCTTGTGAGAATTAAAGGCTTTTGGTATAGCCCTATTTTTAGTAATTTGATTGGTTTTTCATGTTGACAGGCTTATGTGGCCATTGATGCTTTAGCAGATGGTGGAGTTAAGATGGGACTACCAAGAGATGTGGCTATTAAGCTTAGTGCCCAGGCGTTATTGGTGAGTGACTAAAATAATTTTTCTCTTCCTTCATTTTATTGTAAGATAGTTGGCTTGTATTGTACCATGGTACATATACCAATGCTGTATCAATACTCAGTCTGTAGTTACATAAACAATGTGACAGATTAAAATTCAGCACTGGCATATACATTTTCTTTTAAAGCATTAATTTTACTTTTGCCACTCCATACACAGGAGAGCAATATGGGAATGGTAGGAACAGGTAGTGTTGTATTGATTGGATTCACATATGCTCTCATCGTGACAATGTTGTTGGAATTCCACCCCCTCCCCCTCCCCCCTCCCACAGGGCTCATCCAAGATGGTCTTAACAAGTGGCAAGCACCCATCCCAGCTCAAAGACGAGGTGTGCTCACCGGCAGGGACTACCATTGATGCCATCTACGAGCTGGAGAAGGGCGGCTTCCGTAGATGCCTCATCGAAGCAGTCGAGGCAGCGTGTCTGAAGGCAAGGCGTCTGAACGCAATGCAACTTTTCAACAACAAATAGATTTAGAGTCGAGTCAATAATGGAAATCAGCTTTTGGCGAAGAAAATTCATTCAAATGTAGAAGAAAGTACATTGGTTTTCATAATCTTGCTCTGTCTATATGGGCCAAGACTCTGAAGTCTGGGTTTAGACTCTTTGGGCTAAGACTGTTCAAAGTCTGGGCTAAGACTATATTCAAAGCCTGGGCAAGGACTCTTGTTTAAAGTCTAGGCTGAGACTCTGTTAAGTTCTAGACTAAGACGTTGTTTATGTACTTACATGAATTTCATGTCAGGATCACCTGCAGTGTAGTTGCTCTGTTGCCATTTTTTGTACAGGGTGACACCATGAAATGCATAATATTTGCCTAGTTTCGTACAGATTGTAATAACATTTTCAATAGTTTCGCACTGATGTCAAAACAGGATCAAATAGGGGAATCCCCATGTGATATGTCATGCGCTACCTCATACTTGTTGCTATGGCAGGTAAAAGTGTACACTCGTGTGGTTAATGAGTATTCAGGGTGTGTAGATGCGCTAGGGTTCAAGCTATATAAAGTGAACCCGTCTTGGAAACTAGAAAATTTGACTGAACTCCTATGGTCCGTATTCTACTTATTCTGTTAAACCGACCCTGGGCCTAAAGTCGCATTCGAAAAAAGGGAAACTTAGCCTACAGGGTGACTTCCTTTGTTAAACCCGATTTTGTACAAAAGCCCAAAGCCAGCATTGAGTTTGAATTTTAGTAGAATAAGGGACTATAACTTCATCTATTGTTATTTCAGGATAAATCCACCATATGTCAAGAGAACAGACTTGAACTGATTCAAGAATTATTGTCAGAATTCAATGACTTTCATCATACTCTTATTTTTGTTTTCATTGCATAGGAAGATCAATTTTACACATATGTTCAGTACATTTGCATTTGAATTTTGATATGTAGTTGAAAGTTTGTAGGAATTATATAAAAGCACAGGTCTTCTCATTCGTTTTGTTTTCTTCAAATAGCTTTTATGGTGAAATTCCTTCAGATCTCTGTTAATCTTTTGACTTTCTGCGATTGTTATTGAGGCATGTGCTTCTTTTTAACAGTTTACTGCATTCCTTTTTTTGTTGCTTTAGTTGCTGCCTTATATAACAGCCATTTTATTTCTTGCCTTTGAGTTGTTGCCTTATGTTACAAAGTGACATGTTTAGCATTGTACAAAGTTTGATGATGTACAGGGTACTTCCTGTGTGTATAGATATTCAGAAGCAAAGATGAAAGAGATTGCCCTTCATACTTTGATAAGAATGTTGCAACATTTAATGAGGTGTTGAAAATTTACAGGGCTCACCCTGTTGAGTATTATTTGGGTTGCCAACCTAGACAAATGCTTAGGTTGCCAAATTCAACTTTAAGATGTCAGCTGCAGTGAATTGCATACAATCACATGAAATAACGACTTACAGTATGTGAAATTTTGTCAATCAGGGCCACAAAGGCAGTATATTTATTTAGCTTGACCATTGGGATTTCAATGGGCAGTTGCATTCAGGCAATTTTGAATTTTGAATTCTAATTCTGAAGTGAAGGTACATGTACATATACCAGTAATTTGCATTATAAATTGATAATTTATTTAATACTTACTTACTAATAATTCATTAATAATGAATTATTATGATCGACTTGCCTTGCTTGCTATCATGATATATACCGTCCTTCCATTTTTACACATATGTGACAGTATTATGATCTCCAATTTTTATGGACATGATTTTTAATTATAATGGATGATTTTACAATTTACATGTAATGTTTACATGTGTGTAAATAAGTGATTTTAGCCTTGTTCAAATATACAGTGATAAACTTTTTTTTTTTTTTTTTATGATGTAAAGTGTAATGCGATTCACATTTCCTATTTTATACTGCAGAGCTAAGTGAATATGCGACGTGTAGGTTCATTTACACTTTAAAAAAAAAATGCCACTTTATTTTTACGATGGTTCACCAGTCACCACCTCATATCTGAACGAACCTTTAACAAGACTTTGGATTTGGGCATTCTGAATTTCATCTCAAAATGTTCAAATTGTTTTCTCTACAGGTATTGAAAGTTTTCAGCCCAAATTAACAGGGCGTGCCAAATTAAATTATTAGTTGTACAGGTATACATAGATTTTTTTTCGGATTTTTTTTAAGTTGCTTATTGTCACTATTGTTACTATTCTATGTGCATATAGTATGTACAGCTGTTCAATTATTTGTCTTGTGTAGTTTTTAAGATTTTGAAAATTATGAGAGAAAAAAAACACAGTTCATGTTAAATATTATGCAAGGGACAAAGATGAAATGAAATTAATGTGATTGCCAATCATGTACAGCTGAAACCATTTGAAAATGTAATACGTGTATGTTTTACTTATTGTGCAGTGCTCTCAAGTGTTCTGGGCTGTTGGGTGTTAATATTGTCCAATCGTCTCTTGATAATTCTATTGTGCATCAGACCTGACATAGTTTGGGCATTCGCATGCTCCAAAACTGAGATCTCACTTTTATTATTGCGTTCCATTCACATGTCCGGGGGGGGAACACACATCGAGATGATAACACCTGCATTGCGCATGCCTGAATAGAGACCCAAGTCATTTGACTCTGCCTTGATTTGGCATGCAGCAGTTTGTGTAACAGTGCATAGTGGGATAGAGAATATTGATATGTTAATCTCACTATAGTTCACACACACACACATCGCTTGGCCGTATTAGCGAGGTTTTGATCTCGATAAAGAAATCAATATTTAAATCATCTCAGTAATTGCTCTGCATGTGAATGCCCCTAGTTAATGACATGTCTTGCATGGAACAAGCTACACTCCCTAGACCCCGGCGGGGCGATATAGGGTAGATATCACAGTAGCTCATTGGACAATTATTACTGGTAATTTATGATAGTAATAGCTCATTCGCCCTAGTTTGATAATTTATCTTTGGGTGCATTGTTTGAGTAGTAACTATTTGTTTACAATGTACATTGCAAAACGGTAAGTACACTGTATGCTTAAGGTGCGTATATGTATGCATTAGTGTACATGTGTATTAGTTTTGTATAATGATACACCAGGGCATAGTTATATATAGGCTTGTTGGCTGTTTGCATATCTCCAAAGTAGTGATGTGGTTCCTAGCCCCAAGGCTGCTGAAAATATTACTTTACATAGGTTTTGTATGTATACGTGACTCTGTCCAAGGTTGGGCGATTCCGAGTCACGGGACCGCTGAAAAATATCACCTTCCCAACATGTTGTAGACTTTGTACATGTGTCTTGGTCCGAGACTGAGGCTAAGACCGCTAAGATAATATGGCCTTGAGGCCAGTATTGACTACAACACTGCTACAGAGTTTGCAATAGTAACTCTCCCTTTTGTAGAGGTTGAAGTATTATATCAAATCATGTAATATAAATGTAATATTTATGACTATTATGAAGTTGCACAAAGTGCATTCTGTGGTGCATTGAAGTTTTCGATGTCGGACAAAATATTTGACAGTTTTGATTGTTTATTCTTGGACATTTTACTCTTTTCCTTGTCATCTTTTCTTGTCTTTTTTTTTTAATATTTGAAGAGTTTCATTGCAAAAAGGGGCTAAATCCACTTTGGGTACTTCTGAGTAAATCACCTCTTTTTAGTTCTCCACTTTCCCTTTAGCAATGTACCTTGATGTTGTTATATATGTTAAAGGTGTCACCCTGGACCAATAATATATGATAAGAAAAAATCTAACAGTTATTTCTGATTTTTACTAGATTTTTAGATTTTTATTTTTCGTGGATTTAGCTCCTTTTGGAATGAAACATGATTTTGTACCAAAAATTTGTCACATTTTTCAATAAAATCACAACTAAAATTACCTTTTGAAAAGAAAGTAAACAACATATCAGAGTTTCATTCCAAAATGAGCTAAATCCGTTTCATTCCAAAAGGAGCTAAACCCATGTTTCATTCCACAAGGAGCTTAAAATTTAGAAAAATCAGAAATAACTGGTTTATTTTTTTCCTTCTCATATATTATTTTTCCAGAGCAAAATCTTTAACATATATACCAACATGAAGGTACATGGCTAAAGGGAAAGTGGAGAAATAAAAAAGGTGATTTACTCATAAGTACCCAAAGTGGATTTAGCTCCTTTTGGAATGAAACTGATTTGGATTTAGCTCCTTTTGGAATGAAACATGATATTGTACCTAAAAATTTCATACTTCCTGGTGAAATTTTAGAATGTTATAAAGTGCATTTTGTCCCCATGTAGGAAATCATTATTTTAAGACAAAAACTCAATTTTGATAAAATATGGATTTAGCTCCTTTTGGAATCAAGCTCTTCATTTATAAACTTTTTCTTCCTCTTTTTTTATACTCTGTAAGGAAGTTTTCATGTTTGTTTTACCTTTTCCTGCATGGACAAAGCATGTTCCATGTGGTAAAAATTTAGAATAATTATTAAAGAGTGAAATAAATTTCAATGATTTCTCTCAAAATGCATATTCATCAAAGACTCATTGAAAAGATAATTTTTTTTTAATGATTGTTCCAGTCAAAATCAAAGAAATGAACAATCAACGTGAATGTAATCACAATTGTTGGCACACTTGTAAGGAGTGTCCAATATTTATATATGTGTGTACTTATATTCATCATGATTTGTTTGATTGATTTTGAACAACAAAATATATGTTGTTAATATGCTTATTTGCATGCTGCATCAGGTGATCATTATATAAGTATTTGCCTTGTAGAAGATAAATGTAGTATACATGTACTGTAGAAAAACTGTAGTTGATACTGAAATAGCATGTAGAGAAGAGCAGGGTAGATCTGATGTAGGGTCGTTTATTTAGACTGAGATCCTGGTTTTGTTACAGTTAAAGAAAGATTCCTTTTTAATTGCCCTTCTGGCTCCAGCAGATGATATATTTATTCTTGAGTGTAAAACCAAGCTTACTTGTAGGATGTAACTGGTTTTCTTATAAAGTGGAATCCTGCTGTAAAGGACAGTGTTGGAACATTTTTTCTTCTTTTTTTTTGAGGGGGATCCCAACTGTAACAGGATGTCACTTATTTCAGTCAGGTCATTAATTAAGTGCTTTGCAGATAAATGTAGTATACATGTACTGTAAGAATTGTAGATCATGTATGTAGGAGTTTGTAGTTGATACTGAAATAGCATGTAGTGAAGAGCAGGGTAGATCTGATGGAGGGTCGTTAATTTGGACTTAGATCCTGGCTTTGGTACAGTCCCAAAGTGTGATATCTTTCATGGTGCCATGTCAGGATATCTGGTGATTGTAAAATGAGAAAGCTGTGTTCCATTTTTTTGTTTCAATAGTCCCTGTTATTCATTACAGCAACAAAATAAAATATGGAAGAAAGTGTTTTTTTTTTAATTAATCAAAACAGTTTAAACACACCTGTGTGGCTCCAAACAGATCATGTGGTCAAGGGAATGCAAGAATCTAAGACTTAACTTAGTTAATTTTCTTATACGATGGAACCTTCCTTATTCAAAATAAGATAGCCCAAAAATTCAATAAGTTAAAAAAATAGTGGGGAAAAAACAGCACCAATTTATTTATTATTTTTTTAACTATTTCAACTCTGAAATATATTTTTCATCTATCTTTTGTTCCGAATCCTTAGCCTGAAAATATGTTTTTTGTTCATTTTTTCTCTTTTTTTCCATAAGGAAATTTGGTTCAATTTTCTAGGAAATACCATAAAAATATACAGAAAAAGCCAAAAATCTATTTTTCGCACATGGAAAAACAACCAGGGTTGTTATAAAGAACAATACTACAAACTTTCTATTGTTTGGAGCCCTATTGCAAGTAAATTATAATCATCTTGAAGGTAATTTCCTTGGTCATAAGGAATTTCATTATATTTACAAGGTTTGACTGTATTCTTTGTATATATATTAAACAATCCAGGTTAGTTTCCCCAGTTATACATTTATTCACTTGTTCTATCAGGCAAGCTTATTGTAAATGATTCAGTTGTTTAGCTGCAGTAACCATGACAACACATTATGTGATATCTTTTGAACAGCATTTTATCTTCATACTGAAGGCACTGAAATAAAAGATATATATATATATTACTCTTACTAGCAAAATTGATTTTAAGTGTCTTCTTTATTTAATGTACATGTAGCTTTTTTCCGGCATTTCTACAAGTATACCTTGTCTACTCTCAAATGTTGTTTTTGTCCCCTCTACCCCCTTCTCTCTCTCCCCTCTCTCCCCTCCCTCCCTCCCTCCCCTCTCCCTCTCTCTCCCCCTCCCTCTCCCTCCCTCTCCCCCTCTCTCTCTCCCTCCCTATTTCTCCCTTCCCTACCTCATCTCTAGCTCCCTTTTCCCCCCTCTCTCTCTGTCTTCCCAACCTCTCTTCTCCAGGTTATGCAATCCATGCCCCGCCCCCTCTTCCTCTTTCATATCAGGTATAAGACAAGACACTAAAAATGCTGAATTACACACTGATCAGTTCTGTTTCTTGGCCAAGTCCACTGATGGAGCCAGAGAGGTTAAGGGGCTCCCCCATATTGGGGAAGAGAGGGGAAATGGTAAACTCCTCAAATTATTACATATTCCTACCATAAAATAAAAATGATCTTTCAAAAGTAACTGAATAAGATTACATAGATATTTTTTATTGTCCTTGACTGCAAAGTTTTTCACAGACTTCCTATTCCATTTAGTTAAATAATAATACTAACAAACAAAAATAATAATAATAATGATAATCTGTGCAAGATAACATTACATTGGCACATTCAGTACATGTGCATTGTACACATTTGCGTCATTTAGGAAAACTAGCCATGCTCGAGCTAACGCAAAAAGGCACGAAAAGGTTGAAGAAAAAAGAATTCTCAAAATGGTAAACCTCCCAATCTTTGGTAGATACAAAGGATGTCGAACGGGGCATGTGTACTCTTGTTCACCACACAAAGGAATGTGTAGGAAGAAATTGGATTTTGTTACCTTAAAGCCCAAGTCCACTCCGATTTTCAAAAATTATAACATGTTGTAAATAAATCAAAGGTTAAAACTGCCAAATATCACGGGCGTACTTCAATCAGGTGATTTTTAAGAGCGATTTTTGTTTCGGGTATTTCGAGCAAAACATTTATATTGCTGTACGGATGTGACGTATGCTCCTCACAACGAAAGTGCCAGCGGTATACATTCTGACAATAGGCTATTTTCGTAATGTAACCAAATTTAATGCATACGTCTGTGAAGTGCCTTATACATTCACCTGATAAGAATAATAGTGTTTCATTATTCTTATCAGGTGAATGAAATAGTTTGTATCGAGGCACTTCACAAAGACGTATGCATTCAATTTGGTTACATTACGAATCTGTGTTGTGAGGACCCTACGTCACAACCGACTCGCTCATTAACTTGTTTTTTGCTTATTAAAAAAAATTATTAAAAATAAATCTGAGCACCATTTTCCAAAACCAAGTTATATTTGGGCTTTTTAGATTTTTTTCTATCTAATCAGCTCAACTTTTCAGTGGAGTGGACTTGTACTTTAATACATTGCAATTCTGATCCTGATCAACATCTTAAAATTCTTAATATTTAAAAAAATGTATTCTACATGTCTCCATTTTAATGTCCTACTATTCAAGAGTATTATCTGAACCAAACTTCAGATACCAGTACATGTCAATGAGAATAAAACCTTAAAGAAGAAAATACAACTGCGGATTAAAATGAAAATAAGGAAATACGGAAAATGTAGTTTTGGGCCAGGTCTACAAACAATAAACATGAAAAAAACATTTAAAAACTTGTAAATTGCCAAATACATGTAATCTGGCAACTTCACAGCATGACATTCATTTGATAAATACAATGTTACATTTAACATCACAATTATCTACTCTATTCTATAAGTAGCTTCAAGGTGGGATTTTTTTGTGTTAATAGCACAATTAAAAGAACTGTTTCCTAAACACTACATAGTAATCCATTATTTAAAAGTACATTTCAGCTCTCCGACTACTTTAGAATACACTGCTCATAATGATGTTACTTAAATATGAAGCAATAAATACTAATATATGTTTTAAATCCTCGATAACTACATGTAAAGGAAAAATACAGTCTCATCTCTGGTCCTCTTTATGTTTTATAGACCAACATAAATGTCCCGAACATTTTCCATCAATGCCCTCATCAGATAAATACTGCTTGTCTGAGACAACCAAAAGACTACATAATAATGTTCATGCAGTTGGTTAAAAAATTGTCCAATACAATAGAACAAACATAACATTTCGATATCACGACATGTCTTTGGCAACGGTCCTAGTGGCGTTTGGACAAGAACAAAACATCCCCAAGTTACCAATATGGCAGGAGTGAAAACAGAAATATTGAAACACATTACATAGTTTTGAGACTACATACACGCATCATTTTAAGAATGATTTCAGAAACTTAAAGTGACTCTGTACGTTCAATAAATTTGTTAAAATAACAAAATATATACTTAGTCAAAGTATATATTTTGTCATCCTGAACTTTGAAGTTTGACTTGAGTTGAGTAAAGATAGAGCGCAACAGGCAAAGGAAATACACATACATAATACTTCATATAAACTGAGTGAGGTAAAGAAAAGATGATTCAAAATTATACTTGAGGAAAAGGAGACAATGGCAAATGAGCTTCGTAAACGATTATTTGCTACATCTAAATTTCAGATGTATGTTCAGAGTGAAAATCTATTTTTAGTTAGCCCCATCAACACAAGATCGTCATTATTAAGTCATCCCATACTTTTTCTCACTTATGGATCCTGTTGAGTGTCATAGTAGATATAGAAGTAGTCCAAACTAGGCAGAAAACTAAAAACTCCTAACCGTGTGGTTGGTCTGTCTTTTCTCATTTTCTTTTTTTAAAGAAAAAAATGCAATCAAGACAAAATATTACACGATCCATGATGGCACCAATGCAGCTGCATTGTGAAGGCAGGTCTGGGTGCACTCTCGGAACCATTCAAACCATTCGGAAAGGGGAATGTGTCCATTTTGGCTGCAGTCAGCCTGGAAGTTGGAGAAGTAACTTATCCAGAATAATCAGCAAAAATTCAGCGAAGTTCCCATCCTTTCACAATGTAGGATAACCCAAGATCTTCTGAGCTCGCTTTAATTCCTTGGATTGCATCTCTACCGACTTCATCAAGTGGTAATTTTCAGGCTTTTTAGGTACGTGCCTGCCCAATGGAGGAAGACAACCTATAGATAACCTTGTACATGTCAGAGTGGTGTGGGAGAGACTACATGGCATACAAATAACTTATTAATACGGACTCACTCTAATACATGTGATGTCCCTGAAGCTATTGCTGTAGATACAACTAAAACATATTTCTTTGAATACGACTCATTCTATTTCTCATACCTATTCAAAAATCAATGACTTGCTTTAAAAAGATTGGTGGCATAATCAAGTTTTACAGAAGAATACATGATTGTGACATTTAAAGGCATCGTTGAACAATGTTAAATCTGAGATGCATGGCCCTAAGTGTTATCAGTGTCTGTGATATGGTGTAATATTGAAGCCCTAACAAAATTGCACTTCAAAATGAAGTGCCTCAAAAAAGTAAAAATCTTTTAGTGACCGGTTTTACCATACCGGTACTCATTTTCCCCAATAGAGTGGTGAAGTGTGACGTCATCAAAAATCTATTTTTTGAATTTCTCAATTTTTTCTTCATTTTCCTAAAGACCACCAAAAATAATGTCCAAATGTCGAAACCAATTGAATAGGTTAAGTATTGGCTGAGATATGACCATCTGAATTAAAAGATTGCCTATGGGAACTCAGTGTTATATTGCTCTGGTTCATAACATTAGGAGCCAGAGCAATATAACACTGAGTTCCTATAGGATATCCATTTATTCAGATGGTCATATCTCAGCAAATACTTTACATATTCAATTGGTTTTCGACATTTGGACATTATTTTTATGCTCTTTCGGAAAATGAAGAAAAAATTGAGAAATTCCAAAAGTAGATTTTTATGACGTCACAGCTTCGGTACTCTATAGACTGTAGTGTTATAAAAACCGTTAGGAAAACAAAAAATGAAATTTCGATTTCCAATCATAAATATCTTGATAATCAGACAGGCGATCGGCTTGTAAAAGTCATGGGATTCCTGACTGACCTAAAGGTTTATAATTATGATTGCAGCATGAGCTAAATCCAGGATTTTGTTTCAGAATCTGAGGCAATGTTACTGAGTCACTTTAAGGAAGACAATCATTAGGTACATTCCTGGAATACTGATTGAGATTCTACAAAAAAAATTCCAGTCTGATCACAAAATTCAGGATGTCTCTCACAGGACACAATAGGCCTGTCTTCATAAGACTGAAGTTGCAAAATAACCCGCTATTTTCAGACTCTGGATATTTTCCCGAAGCTCGAAAATGGGTCTTCACCAGACCGATACGCTCATCACAAACTAGCTCGGACGGGCGCAAAACTTTTTTAGAAACAAGACCAAGATTTCTCGCGATATTTTCTCGACCAAATACCCCGCTAATTGCAACTGCGGGCTGATGAAGCCGCAAATTAGCTGGCTAATTTGAGATCGGGCTAGTTTAAATAGCGGGTTATTTTGCAACTTCGGTCTGATGAAAACAGGCCTAATTAAAGACACATAGCAGTGGGCTCTCATGGGGAATTCAACACCATTCGGGTGTTTACCCAATAACAGGTGTTGTCAATCACCAGGATAAGCCTTCAGTTTTATCATAATTCTCGGTCTTTTCCCTTATGGTAAAGTCATTATCTGACATTCGCATCACCCAAAGACTCTCCGAGAGATGAGGAGGTATTTCTTGATTGGCCTACAGGTTTGCTGTGTGCAGGCGTGTACACCCATTAATGTTATTTCCACCAAGTTTGGTGTCAGCAAATTATGACCTTCTGTACATGGAAACTGACGACCCACTTCCTTTTAAAAGTTATCTAGAGTGCTTGGTTTGTGTAATTTCTGAGCATGTGCAGTAGAGATTACAAATTTCCAGAGTTGATATTGCAGACATGTTTAAAACTGCAATGTCAACACACACCAGAAACTCCAAGAATATTCCAGGAATAAAAATTCCTGGACTATTTCCCACTGGGACCACACCTATTTTCATTTCTTCCCTCAATTGACATCACAACAAAATCTTGATTGCCCACTCATGTTCATTTCAGAATTCTGTTGAGCAAATCAAACATCACCAACACAGTTTATTTTTTTCCTTCAATATGTTTGATGACATCATTTCTTGGTTGAATATAGCAGACCATCATTGAGCCGCCTAGCCTTATTGCACGCTGCTTCCACGGCTTCTATAAGACATTTCCTGAATCCACCTTTCTCAAGTTCATGGATGGCGTCGATTGTTGTACCTCCTGGAGAACACACATCGTCCTTGAGCTCCGATGGATGCTTGCCGCCCCTTAGCACCATCTTGGCTGAGCCCTGAGAGCAAAGAAAGGAACAAAATTTGAAATGGATCTTACCTTTTTGTGAGTATATATCAATTTTAAATCAAGTGCACAAGTGTACAAAATAACATCGTTTTTCACATGGTAAATTCTGTATGAAAGATATACATTTATCATACTGCACATCCATATTTGCTCTACCCATTGTTTTCATTGTAGCTGCACACATTTGGAGCAGAAGGCAATCTGAATACAATCAAGAGGGATGCCTCTTGAAAAAGCAAGGCACAAGATCACAAACACAAATACCCTCAATATTACCAGGAAGATGAGAACAAATGGAGTGCCCGTCCAAGAGGCCCCTTTGAAGCCTTCCGTCGCACCGCGCGTCTTTTTTCCCCCTACCGTAATCCCCTTAATCCCCAACTCAATGGTACAGTGCAGTGGTAGCACTAAAGTCCTTCCTTTCCACCCACAGCCCAGCCCAGCCCAGCGAGCACGGCGGCTTATGCGTCGCCGGCCCGTACTTGGAGTGAAAAGTGGTGATGAATTGACAACTTCTAACCCTCATCCAACAAATGCGCAAATATATAACACAATTTCATTTGGTTATTTTGGGAGATAAACCTGTGGACTACCTTCCTAGCTCTGTACAATTTGCAGAAATTTGCGGAAAATGTCAATAATTAGCTGAGAAAATCATGATGATGAGAAACTGCCATTCGCTCCAACTCACGATTTCCTTGGTCGATTTCGCTGGTTCGAACGGCTATGTCTTCAGTACAGTTTTCCAAGCACAGCAAAAGCATTTGATAACCAATAGAAGGTTGCATTGTGCCATATGTTGTGGATTCTGTATTTTATATGTTATAGCTATATACATCTTCACTGAGTATGACGTCATTTTCGCGGTGCAACGCATGGCTTCTAAGCCTTTTTTCTACGACCGAGTGTTTACAGAACTTAGGGAAGCAGAAGGCGTTGCGTAACATTTCGTAACATTTGGATTGCCAGAGGGGATCTGTGGTCTGATAAGAGCGGCTGTTGATGGATTTGATGGCTGGAGAGGGTTACATTTCTTGTTTTTAAGACAAGTAAATCCTGAATATCTGTCCCTCGAGAAAATCTTTCGAGACGGGCACTCCATTTGTTCTCATCTTCCTGATGTAACATAACAAATATTGCATGCACATATTATCATTGTTCTTTACACAATTCATTCACCTCCGAAATCAAGAAACTTGCACTTGTCACTATATTACAGCCTCTGCAGCAAACCTTGATGAAATAAAAACATCTCTTGAAAAATTCTTATAATTTCTGTTCATATATATATTAACTTGCAGGCTTGGCATATTTATATACACTTGTATTTGTTCAAACTACTTACTAATAATGTTTGTGCTGCTAGCTTGATAGCGATGTCCCTAGGAAGACCCATCTTAACTCCACCGTCTGCAAGTGCATCAATAGCAACATATGCCTGCAGGAGCAAAGAAGAAAATTAAACATTCTTTCATTCAAATAAATGATTGATGATTAATTGGTTGTCAGTTTAAAACAGGAAAGCTTCATGTATTACATTATAAACACCTATCCTTTGGGTATTAGGAAAAGAGGGTAATTTTTGTTTGTTTGTTAGTTTGTTTTGGTGTTCTTTTCAACGATTAATAAAGAAGTGTAAGTATACCAATACTGCCAATTTTGTTATTTAAAAAAAAGTTTTGTAAAAATTGAATAATCAAAATAACTCTACTATAAATAAGTATGAAAGCATTTCAAATCAGCAGATAAATGATCAATCATGCCTTTCAAAAGTTCCTGCCCTGATTTTTTTTTAATGGTACATCTCTAAGAAGTGACAACTATGGGCATAGAATACACCCTGACAATGTATCAATAACTCACATAGGCAGGCCCGCACCCACTGACAGCCATTGCTGCGTCAATGATACTCTCGTCTCCCTCGATGCAGATGCCTAGCTTGGAGAAGAGTGATTGGATCAAGCGATTGTCGCCCTCTTTGATGTGCGAACCACACGTAAACACGGTAGCACCCTCCCGGATGATGGTGGGTGTGTTGGGCATGGCCCGGACAACCCTTGATCTTTCTGGTAGGTTCTGTATCGGGGGATCGTTACAAAGTGCAGAGAAAATACTTCTTTAATATATACCAGGGCTTAAATTAATCCAAGGCCACCAAGGCCATGGCCGTGGATGCCCTTTTGATTGGCCTCAATGCCCCTCTCATTGGCCTTGGAGATTTTTTGTGCCCTTCCCAATTCTTCCTATTTGTGCTGTAATATAAGAATGTGCCCTACAGAAAAGTGGCCTTGCCCTAAAAATATTGAAATTTAAGGCCTGTATACAATATTCTATTTTGGAAATTACAGATTACATTTACTTTTCTCAGTACATTTCTTACTATTTATAACAAAAAAGAAGCAGAACTACGTTTTACAAATAGTAAATAAACTGCTCACAGGGGAAAATTGTGGAAACATTGTCCTGTCGATGCACAGGTAAGCTCTGTTTCTCATTAAGAATTCCTGGTGTAAAAGCAATGTATAGTATCATAACAGAAATGAGCCAAGGCTGTAATGATTTTTTGTATTCCTGTTTCTTATAATGCCACTAATTTTTTGTCTTTCTTTTTTCTCTTTTGTAAAACTCAGAGTCAAAGTTTTTGAGACAACTGTAAACTCTAGACTTTTCTCCAGAACAGGTTCAATAAGAACCACTGTAAAATCTTTAATTTTAAGAACAACTGACCTGCAGTGTCATAGTACCTGCAATTTTGAACAAATGCATACAAATCTTACATTTTCAAGATAGTCTAATGAGATTCCTGCAGCAAGTGATATGAAGATCTGGTCTCTTTTGACGAATGGAGCTATTTCTTTGATGACAGCGCCAGCTAGGTTTGGCTTGATGGCCAAGAAAACTGTGTCAGCCGTCTCCAAGATCTGTCTGTTGCTACTGGTTGTCTTGGCTCCAAGATCCTATACAAAAATACAGCATAAAATGTAGAAATTGTTGAACCTATGACTGATAAATAATACCTGAAAATAAGACTCTCGAAGCTTCGCCATTTTGATAGCATATGTTCTTCTTAATAACTCAGTTCATAATATGCATAATAGTTGTATTAGCTTGTCTAAATTAATTTTTATTTTCCTTAACTTTTATACTTGTTGAGTTATGAAAATAAATTTACCAGTTGTGTTATGTTTATTCAAAGGAGCAGGATAATATGTTACTACCAAATTGTTGTGATACATGTCGTTAATGTTTCTGATTCACAATTTCCGACTTATTATATGAATAGAGCCTACATGTATACATGTACATGTTCATGACACATAACCTACTTGGGGAATTAACAAACAGAAACAATGGCAGTAGAAAAAATACAGAATACACACTATCACAAATAGTGTAACAACAAAAAATTACCCCTATAACTTGTAGATTCCTGTTTGAGGGTGCACTGGCCACTATCCTCTCTGCTCCTACAGCACCTAGATGAAAGTAAAGAAACAAAATTGAACTTGAGCATTTTCGAAG
Organism: Mesocentrotus franciscanus; assembly: GCA_037976565.1. Classification (NCBI taxonomy): domain Eukaryota; kingdom Metazoa; phylum Echinodermata; class Echinoidea; order Camarodonta; family Strongylocentrotidae; genus Mesocentrotus; species Mesocentrotus franciscanus. The sequence continues at coordinate 14,819,276 of CP137668.1, forward strand.
AGTAAACACTAAACAGCATGCCCCCTATCTACAGATTAAAAATCCACAGAGAAGAGACAACTGAAGTTTTCCACATTCTGTAGCCTCACAGAGCCATATGGAGTATACAATTGGAGTCTAAGAAACAGACTGGACAAAGGGGCTTTACTGATCTCAAAGAGCAAAAACATTTTTTCTTTCTTTCTTTCTTTCTTTTTTTTCAGTCCCACACATTGTACTGTAACCAAGCAGGCCTTTTGCCAACACTTATGCCCTTTGAACAAAACTGGAGCTATATGGACATAGTCAGTTTTCCTTTTTTTTTCTCCTTTTCGGGGCTGGGGGCTGGGAGTGGGTTCAAACAAATCAGAACATTAAATTAGGCAAATAGAGCTAGAGAGAGAGGCAGAGAGAGCAAAAAGGGAAGGCACTCATTCTTCTTCCAAAAACAAAAAAAATTGTGGTGCATCCAGACCATATCCTCTAGATCTAGTTGCAGTTGGAGAAGTTTGAACCAATCACAGTGGATAATTGACACACTACTTCTTTTTTGAAAGTTTTTAACAACAAATTTAGGCCTATGGTTAGTAGGGGCAACGGCCAATATACATGTAGCCCATAGGAGACTAATTCCTATTTAGGAGAATGTCTCCGATGTCTAAGACTTTTGTGAGGATTTTTGGAAGCATATTTTGAAGACAGTCTCAGCCCCCTTGGCATACCAATTTCCTTTATTTACATTTGCTGGAAAAGGATTACCTCGGCTCATATTAAAAATATGATGAGCTGATTTCTCATGAAAACATACCCCTTTTGATGGTCTGCTTTAAAATTTGATGGTCTACTTTTATTTTCACGATAGTTTTTATCACAAAATCAATGGGCTCCTGTGTTGAACTCACAAAAGCACACATTTGGCTGGGGAAAACAGCCTTTTTATTGGTGTTTTTACATTAGATCTATAAATCTCCAATATGGGATACAGTCTCTCATATTGGCTGTGTACTTACCTCTACTGATGGTGTGTTCGTGAGGGTAACTTAATTATTAGAGCAAATTGTACGAAGTTGCCAATATTTCCTTTTCTCCAAATTTCAGTCTTGCATAATCTGATCTCAATTCCGTAGGTCATCTAATTTGCCCCTTCCCTCTCACTCAGTCTCAGGTCAGGCCCTCCCCTGGGCTCCACCCCTTCTCTCTCTCTCTCTCTCTCTCTCTCTATTCCCGTCTGTCTGCATTATTCGATCTTGCGTTATCATCATTTCGAGGTTGCTGTTTTAGTATATTATTATTAATTGGAGGGAAACATGGCGACAATTCTGACAATACACAAATGCCCATGAGTGGGACTACATCATTCACTCATTCAAGAAAAATAGACACTTACTTGCGGAAAGGAGACCTTTTATTAGCGTTAATGCTACATTTCCAGCTCCTACGAAGCCTATTGTTCCGATTGACATAATGAAGAGATGTTCTACAAAACGTCTTCAGAATAATTTTGGTAATATATGTCGTTGATCCCTGAAGATAAGAAATGCGCGACTGTCAGCGAAACACGAGCGATGATGCAATATGCAACGTGGACGGACAATAACATGACTGTTTAATTGTCTACAAAAAGAAACTCTTTTTAAATGCCAAGAGAATAGGTGAATAATGTTTTGTCGATCATCATATACATGATGATGATGATGATGATGATGATGATGATGATGATGATGATGATGATGATGATGATGGTGATGATGATGATGATGATGATGATGATGATGATAATGATTTACGATGATGATGGTGATGATGAAGGATGACGATGGATAATTAAAGATTAGATATAATGATTAATGGTGTTTATAACATTGATGATGATATGTTGCTATATAGTGAGTGTTAATTGTTTGTTTGTTGTTGTGTTTTTTGGGGGGTGGTATGATGATGATGGTGATGATGATGATGATGATGAAGATAAAGATGATAACGATGATGATGATAATCATGATCATGATCATGGTGATCATGATGATGGGATGGTATATAGCCTACTGCATGGGCCCTAGCTCAGTTTCATAAAAACTTATCATCATGCAATAACAATTAACTGCCATCGATCTATGACAAATCTACTCCTAGCTAATCAAAATGTAAGGATTATAACAATTATTGTATCAAGTTTTATAAAAACATGGCCCTGGTCAAATGGTATATATCACAAAGACAATATATATTCCATGATTTCCCGTTTATAATACCATTTCACTATATTGAATGATTTGTGGAATCATGATGAATGAATAAATGAATAAATAGAGCCCCATATAGCATTTTTTCAGGAATTTTTCAACTCAGGTACATATTCAAGTACTATATATGAAGACAGATTGAAGCGACCCAGCACAAAAAGAGGGGGGGGGGGCTTGCAGTGGTGTGTGAAGCTTGTGGTGGTTGCAAAAAATGATAGGGGAATTATAAACTATTTTCCCCCTAGCCCACCCAAATTGCGGGATGCTGTTAGGATTGGGAAAGAGTCAGATCTGCCGAGTTCCTTTATCATTAATTTTGAAATGACTAAAGTGTCCAAATTACCAGTGCCCATCCACGGTGACGCCCTTGTACGGGAAGCGCATATTTTTTTTACACAACTGTTTAGCCATTTTCGCGAAAAAATTCATAGAAGTGCTCTGGTGAAAGAGTCTAAGTCGTCAGCGCACAATACAATCACCAGCAGCAATATACTTTTAGTAGTACATGTGCAAGCACGTACACCCAGGGAAGAAGATGATAAAAAGGGAAAACAAAGAATTACATAAGGAGAGTGGAGAGGATATGGAAAAGGAAAAACAAGGAAATACATAAGGAAAGAGAAGAGGATATATAAAGTAAATAGGAAAAACAAAATCGAAACTACATAACGGAAGAGAAAGAGGATAGATTAAAGGAAAAACAAGGAAATACATAACGAAGGAGAAGAGGATAGATTGAAGGAGAAACATGCAAAGAAATAGATAACGAAAGAGAAGAGGATAGATTGAAGGAGAAACATGCACAGAAATAGATAACGAAAGAGAAGAGGATATATATAGATTGAAGGAGAAACAAAGATGCATATTAAACGAAAGAGAAGAGGATAGATTGAAGGAAAAACAAAGCAATACACGACGAAAGAGAAGAGGATAGATTGAAGGAAAAACAAAGCAATACAAGACGAAAGAGAAGAGCCGATAGATTAAAAGAAAGTATACAGCTCCAGCAATCCAAAAATACCGCAAAGGGTAATGTTAGACTCTGCCTCAAGTCGTTCGCACAGTATATTTGACTGAACTGGCTAAACAGTTGTGTAAAAAAAATATGCGCGTACGGGAATAGGCCTAATGATTAAAATTAATATCATGATTAATTTTGTTTCCTTGACTGTTTTTGTAAGAAATCTTAATCAATTCTAATTACCAAAAAAATATGATATGGGCCATAGAGGCCTACGTTCTAGGGCGCCCCGATCGCAGTTTTTTTTTAAATAATCTTCGGGCAACCAGCGAAATACACCCCCTCTCCCTCTACCGAAGACAGGCAAAGTTCTAGAAAAAGAATTTGGAGGAACTTGGGGCAAAATATTTGAGTTGATGTACCCCCCCCCCCTCCCTCCCCTAAATCAACCAGTGGCTTGAGGGTTTGTATTTATTCCCTACATAATTATTATGCCTCGCCTAAATTAATTTATAAGCATGGGGAAATTGATGTAACCAACCCCCTAAATCCGCCACTTGCCTGTGGTTCGCTTAATCAATTTCTAATAAAAATTGGGGTGGGGCTTGAAGAAACTTTTAAAATCGTCAACCCCCAATCCCATGCATCACCTTTAGAACCCTACTGCCTGAAGATAATGTTAATGAAAGACATCATTAAAAGATTGTTTTTTAATGCTTTGAACTATATTGCACTGGGGCCTGGAATAAAAACACGAAATATTAGTGAAAGGTGTGATGAAGGAGAAAGGATAAGAGAAAGATCATTTTAAATGAAAGCAAAAAGAAGAAGAAAAAAAAACACGCTAACGAACTCGATTTGATGTTTGCACCTCATCGTTGATTTATTTATTTTAGATAAGGGATACCGAAAAATCACATCCACTTTTATCAAAAATACAACTATAACAGCGATCTATATTTTACATATTCATTCAAATATATACACCAATCAAAAAAGGGATAAACCGTATCAGTAATATTATACAAGCTTGAGAGAAAGAAATTCGAGTACTGTCAATGATTATTATTTTGTACTACATGTTCATAGTATTAGGATACAGATTGAGCGCAATTCCGCCATACGACACAAGTCTTTTATATCCTTTATTTCATCCAAAAAATGAAAATCTTTTGATATGACCAATATTATTGACGAGTGGTTGTTTCTGGTAACATAAGCATACGACCAAGGTAATATCAAGACATTTTCGCATTTTTCGATGAAATCAATGGATAAAAATAATTGTGTCGTCAGGGATACGTTATAACATACTATAGCACGTAATCGCCCCTGTATTACATAACATCGAGTTGAAAAATTCATGAGTCCCACGATATCATTCTCCAATCCCACATAATACTAATGGATTGTGCATATATATTAGTAACTCACTTTCTTGAAGATGATATCTTTCTCTTCATTATAAAAAAAAAATGTTCCATTTTTATCATGCTCACTATGAAACGGAGGTCGTGTTTTAGGGTAGGGCTACGACAGACATTTAGATGGCCCGAATTTAGACATTCATCCGAAGGTTCTCATAATTACAAAGTGCCGACAAGAAAAATGCCCTTCATTATGACAACATCAATTTGAAAGGGAGGTGGGGCAGGGGGGGGGGGTTACACTCCCACCCTCCATCTGACTCAAGTTGACAGTTGCTCTTTTCCAGTATCTTTACGGGGCGGCGGGGACATGACTAGTTTTTATATGAAAATCCTTCTTTATTCCCATAACTATTGCTTTTTCAGTAAGACGATAAAACCAAAATTCAAATAATATGCTTTGAAATGAGATAAACTGCATAATATTGGCCAATAAATAATGATTCACCGAGCGCTTAATTAAAAACAAATACTTAGAAACTCGATAACCGTTTATCACATTTTACATATCCAGTTCAAACAAGAAAATCGGGCACAACGAATACAAACAATGCTTACTATATACATGCATATCAACAATCAACACAATCAAACTGATACTTTAAGACGAAATTTTGGCAATTCAAAATCTTTTACCATTGCAGGTCCACATTAAGCAATGTCTGCGCTGTATAATATAGGCATGATAAGTGCGCGATTTCAACAACATTGTTAACAGTTATCAATTGTCAATCTGCACTTAATAAGGAAGCCAGAAGTTCACAATATTTACTCTTAAAAATGATGAGAGTACTAAGGCATTATCATTAGCCTCGATTTTTTTTTACACGTTTACTCTGTGGAATCATGTGGAAAAAATGACATTGTCCTAGTAAAATATCGATTTACTAGGGTAAAAATTGTACACCATGAATGGCAAGACAGTTAATCATTTAAAAGGTTGATTCCATTACTTACATATTGTGAATTGAATGTAAACTCCTGGTTTAACAAATGATTGTCGTAAATATTCTTTAAAAATCTGTTTAAAAGTACCCCAGGATCACTCTAAATGACTATGTATAAAATACAATGTAAAACTTTGTTATAATCAACAATCGAAAAACACAAAAGCATCAGCAGTTGCTTTGAAGGTAATTATATTGAAAATAAGTACATGTACAATGAAAAATTTACAAAAGTCATGAAACAGAATCAAACAGTCATAAATATTTAGCAAAAATTAAGCGAGGTTTCCAATCAGAATTCGTTAAAGAAAGCACATGGTTTGAATAATTTCAATGCCAAATAATAAGCTAATTAGACATTGCGGTGGTTATGAATTGACTCGTGTATTTGGTATAATGTCAAAAGGGACAGAAAAATTAAAGAGGAAAACGTAATAGGTTGGACTGTATATAGTGAGATGGAGAAAGTTAAAAGGCCAATTATATCCCTCAACAGTAATGGAATAACCCGGTATTATGATAATTACTTGTGTGAATTTTACTGAATAAATAACAAAACAGTATGCATGCCAGATAAACATTAATTTAAAATATACTTTAAATATAATGTATAAAAGTCATGTCCAATAACGACATACACAATGATCCCTTTTTTTCAAATCTGAATGAAACGAAACAATATTTTAACGAAAGACGATGAAGAAAAGTGAGTAGACCTGTATGTTAAATACAATCTTGCATTAGTGAAGAAAATGCTTACATTTATTTAAAACATTAAAATATGATGACATAAATGGCAAAGAAGCATTGAAAATCACAAAAGAAACAATGACGAAAAATGACAACAAATTACTTGATGATAGCAAAAGTAAATAGTAATCTTACCATGACTTTCTGCAAAATATTATATATCAATCATGACTGGAAAAGGGCTACCCAAATTCCTGAATATCATTATTCTTAAAGAGAAAATTATTGTGGTCTCTTCGATATAGAGTTGCCTTAAGTATGACCGACCTGGCAGAACGGTAACCTCTTGATGTAGATAAGACAACAATTCCAACACAGATCCGATGAGAATTAGTCAATCCTACATAGCCGAACTTATTACTGAGTATACCGATTCGTCGCTTATTGCATGCTCACGGAGTTGACATAGGCTACGCCGACGGGAGGCGGTATAACACAACACGGGATTCGTTACGAAAATCCTTGAACTTGTTTCCACGATTCTCGCTCCCGCTCTCGGTCCCGCTCTCGATCGGTCCACATCAACAAGCGAAATCCTCCGTTCATCTTTTTTGTTAACACTGAATAAAAAAGCTTTTCCTTCACCTCCTGAAAACTGAAATGCTCTCACGATTTCAATGACACAAAATAGGTCGATAATCAGAAGAGGCCAGACAGCAAAAATAGCAACCTGACAAAATAAATTTGTCAAAATAATAAGACCCATAATCCATGCAAATTGGTTTCATGAGGCCCATGGTCTCTTTCTATGTCTTGAATTCTCAAAGTCTTTTAGTTTTAAAATGCTAAAAATGTGAAAGACTTGTCTTCATTACAAAAATGTTGGGGAAGAAGAAGTGGCTGCATTTCCTCTTTGATCGACTCTCCCAAGCTCCACGCTCGCCCTCTCGCCATTGTAGCCAATCCAGTCGCGGTTACTTGTGACGTCATCCTCATCCTGCTTCAATTTCGCCGTGACCCTGAACGAGATCCCGTAGAACACGAGAGCGAAGGCCTTGAGAAAGAGTACGAGAGAGACGAAGAAGAAGTGGTGTTTCTCAGGATGGTACATGAGGCAATCGGTGTAGTGCTGGCCGGCAAACTCGTGTTCCGACTGCCAGAGGGAGCACGCCTGGCCTAAGATCGCGTTGAAGTAGCCTATCGCCGGTAAAACACCTGCCACACGAGGGCATAAAGAAGATAATTTATTCATACTATTAAAGATATTCAAAATAATTCTGTACTTTTTTTATATATGGCACACAAATCTACATAAAAGAGGCACCCTTGGAGCATCAATACAAGCATGAACAATTAATAAGTATACACATTAATTAAAATAAACTACAATTTAGGAAAGTAAGAAACAATAATTGATTACCATGACAAAAACAACATTAGCAAATAAAGAATAATACAGTCTACGAAAATACATGTACCAAGGATCAAATGATTATCATGGCATTAATGAAACACTTTCTTCATCAGCACGGTTTTCAGGTCTTTTTGAAAGCTTCTGGCTGATGAAGATGAATTCAAGTCCATGAGAAGGGCAGCATCAGAGAATGACCCTATGATCTCCTGGACCTCCGTTCTCTGAACTGATCATGTGATCTACGTTTCTTGAGCGGAAACCAGATGTTGAAGGTTTCTTCAACTCCGTCATGTCCATCAAGTAGCTAGGAGCCTGATTCTTGTTCTTGAATGCAGTAGATAATATTTAATAATCAAGTCTCTGGCTCACTGGTGGTTTGTTGTTTGTTACTGGGGTTATGACTATGAGATCGGAGGATTTAGAACCAGTAACGAGGCGTGCCGCTGACTTTTTAACCTTTTTAAGTCGTTTGATTTGCAAGTCAGGTAATCCATGGAGTGTGCTACTATCATGATTATACATTATATGATTATACAAGTCCAATCTCGACGTGACTAGAGCATGAACTGCTTGTTTTGGTTTCGCTTGATTTCTACTGGACTGCATGATCCTTTAAAGACACTCAGAATATACTCATCTGCTTCATGCCAATGTTTAAAGCCTATTTCAAGAAGTTCATACCTTCTAAAATAGCTAGCTAGTATAATTATGTGAAAATTAATCACTCTAAAGAGCCTTGTTCATAAACGGTCAAGTTTTGGGAAACATCCAAGATTTTGAAAAGAAATCTACTCTCACTTTAACCAAACATGTCTGACTTGATTTTGATGCCTAACAACAAAAAAACCCACTTAAGATATGTTTTAAAAAATAAGTAATGCTGCTTTAAAATAGCAGGATTACTATACTCGCGTGGGGAAGAAATGATTAAAAATTAATAACCAGGGGGGTGTTTCACAAAGACTAAGATCGACTTTAAGTTGGACTTAAGTATAGCAGGCCGTTCATGCCATTGTTTGCTATCATTAATTACTGGCATTGGTCTCTCAAGGGACGTACAAATCATAGTAAAAAATCTACAAAACTTACATTTTTTGATAATTCATTATTGAAGGAAAAAATATTATTTAAAGATCATAATGGTGAGAGCAAACAATGGCGCGAACGGCCTGTCCAACTTAAAGTCGATCTTAGTCTTTGTGAAACACCCCCAGTACTTTATGAAGCCTCCATGATTACTACCGACATGCAGAGAAACACCAGGATGTATGAGATATCACACAGATATGTATAGTGTTACCGTTCCTACTTACCAATAAGATGCCACATGATGACCATCATTCCCAATGACTGGCTCCGCTTACGGACCTTGACCGTCCTGAAAACAAACCGCGGGAGAAACAAAATGTATCTACTTCCCAAACATTTTCAAATAAAATGAGAACCTTAAACATCACATTAATATACTATCTATAAACTAAATCTTCATAATTACAAACTTTATGACGTTTGAGTGGTCATTTTAGGCGTACTCTGCACTAGGAGCCACTCGGTCGGACCCTGTTGAAAATCACGCCCGCTTATATCACGAGGAGCTTGCATACAATATTACACTTGCGCGAATTTTGCGTTGAGTATTAAATTTGTTTTAAAAACCACGCATTTTCAAGATTTTGTTTAGAGGAATGTGTGAAAGAGTTAGGAATGAGTTGATTTTGTAATTTTCAAGACGTAAGATTTTTCGAATACTATCTCTATTAAAAGGTCCAGTGTGAAGTTATAGCAGGTGAACTCTTGAGTCTTGAGAACTAATCACCACGCGATGCGAGTTAGCCGGACATGCACCAAGAGATTCAAATGCGGAGACTTAGAAATAGAATAAGAAAGGCACCGATTGGCAATCCCGAACTGTACGTACCCGATAACGAGGAGGAGGATGATGGGGAAGTTGACACCGGTGAGAAGGAAGATGAAGAAGACGGCAAGAAGATGAGACCAGAGAGGGTTACAATCCGCAGGACAAGGGTCGCTGGTGGCACTCCCTATCTCACCGTCGGGGCCCTCGATACCAATGCACTTCGTAAAATTCTACAAAAAAACATAAGACACGTAAGTAATAACATTAGACCAATATTTATTTAATGCCCCTAAAGGGGCTCTGGCTCTCATCTTTGTAGCTGCGTAGAAGGATGGTATCGTATCGAGGTCTCCAGTAAATCACCTGAGTTATACATTTGGTGACCTCAAAATTGTTATAGAGTCTTTCCGTGGAGATTTCATTGATCTTGGACTTTCGACGAGTTGGAAAAATGACCCAAATTCAAAACCAAGGCTTTGAAGAGAGGCCCATGTGTTGTGAATTTAGTGATCCTTCTTCAAAGTTGTTCTAAGTCCATCGTCGAGGAGCTTCGTCGTAGTGACGGGAATAGGGACTTTTAGATTTGCACGACGAGAACGTGGACTGCTACGTGGACATTCTTTTAAGGCGATGTGACGTCCTTTTAAGGCACTGGCAGTGCCCGGCAGTGCCTTAAAAGGACGTCACATTGCCTTAAAAGGATGTCCACGTAGCAGTCCACGTTCTCGTTGTGAAAATCTAAAAGTCCGTATTGATAGATGCACAGCAGATAATACTATTCCTGTAATCAATATGGTCAATTTGGGGGTAGAAGGTTTACAAAAGAGAGGATCTGTTTGAAACTATCGAACATGCCAATTGCTAAATGACTATGTATATGCAATAAAATAAAGAGCAAACCCACGTTATATTTGTAATTGCCCTCACTTAAAAGAGTCTGTATGACTACGTCCATACTGTTTGATACTTTGATACCATAGCAAATATTTTTCCAGCTTAATTCTGTAAGTATCATGTGACTTACGAATTTGGCTTTTCCAGTGAGTGACTGACAACCAGCCAGGCAAGGGGAGATGTAAGTCACGTGATCCGAACCACAGACGGGATGCCAGACATGGTTTGGACAGTTACACCGATCAGAGCAGGTCTCATTGAGGTCAACCCACTTTGATAAATCATCCGCCCTGTTATGAAAGAAATTTAGATAAGGGAGAAAGAGGAGAGAGGTGGTATAAACAGCTAGGCACACACAAACACAAAACATTAAAGTGAGTGACGCCGGGAATGGCTTCGTCTGATGAAAATTGTGATAAATTCAACTCGGTCGTAAACTTACGTAAGTTTGCAATTGTATAGAGGGATTATAGGACTTGCCGTCAATCCGGATTAATTGCAACCCCATATAAGACAGGGCCAGACAAATCAAATTATACTATTGTTTATCAAGTTTAGTTATGTATAATATAGCTCAGCCAGTACTGTTATGATGGTGACGAGACTCTTCTACCTCTTAAATGTTTAACAATGGTCAACATGGATACGTTCCATACGTTCCATATTTTATAAATGTTTAAGAGCTCGTAGAAAAGAAAGAAACAGTGGAATAATGTTTTGCATTTTACAAGTGAATATAAAATAACAGTCTTATATAATTTTTAGTCAAGTCGTCTTTTAAATTTGCTGCCTTTCTCTGTTGATTGAATCTTTGAAACCATTGAAACTTAAACTCGTGCAAAGTATTTCCCCAACTGTTAACTCAACTACAACTATTATTAGGACAAGACCTTCAAGCAAGGACTCACTTTGTCTGCTCGCCAGGACTCTCCCGGTAGGCGTCCACGGGGGCCTCGTCGCAGCTGTAGAGGAACAGCACCCACATGATACCCATGGTGACCAAACACATGATCCATGTCACCCTCCACATGTGATAGATAGAGGGCTTCATGACCACCAGGGCGACGATCGCGATGATGACACCGACTAAGAGACCCATCAGTACTGCACTTGCTATGATAGTTCAGGAGGAAAGACATCATAAATTAAAAATATATATTCTGGTTAAGACAAAAATGTTTTAACTGACTTGGCAAGAGTGCCGGAAGTGCCTGAAACGAGAGCCCTCTCAAAACAAATTCTTATATTAAAAGGCATCACTCTTGCTTGGTTTGGACATATTTCACAGAAAAAATACTACAACATAATCTTAAATCCCTTCAATTTTCTCCTGATAACAGACAGGGTGAGCTGTTATGGTGAACGTCGAGACCTCTCTGTTTATTGAAAGACATCCGAAAGTTTTTTGCAGAGCTACAGATGGAAATGATTTAGTTCAAGAGAATTATATATAGGCTCCTATTTGATGTACATGTATATTATCTCATCGTTTTTCATCCGTCTTTCCTCAGTTGGTAATTCTGCAATTAAACATCTTATTAAAAGAGCTGTTTTTTCTCTCCATTTTATAAAAATAAAATTTAATCTACGAATTTCCTTCCTTCTTACCTAACTTAAGAAATCGACATGAAATATTTACATCTCTAAGCGAAAGTCACGTGAACAATATCCATAGCCAATACTCTCTTCTCCATCTCACACATTGAACAGTAGTAATTGTCTTCTCCATAACGGCACACTTACAGAAGTAGAATTCTGCATCAAATATGCCGATACCCGATACGATGCCATAGAACCTTGGCTGGAAGACGAGGAAACCCGTCAGGATGGCTGCCTCAAAGCTGGTTGCTATGCACAACAGGACGAGGTTGCTCTGCTTGTAAACCGTGCAACAGGTTTCAGCGATGTGAGCTGTAAGAGTGTTTTTAGAAAACTTATAAGTCGGTTTCGCAAAAACTTACATCACAATGATTATTATTAACATCACCATTCATGACAAGATATATTTTGAATCGCTCATTTTACATGATGCTCTCTAAATTTGTCTTGGCACAAACCATCAGCGATGTAATGTGACTAACTTTCTTTGTATTCATTAACCCATGGGTCAATTCTTCAGTTTATTAAGTCTGTAACAAGCGGCTTCATATGCGTGATATAATTTCACCTATTTTATGTCAGTAAACTATTATTTAGATGCCTTGAAACATCTGAACTAAATGTACTTTCTACCGTGTGTATGTTTCAACAAAGCATTGGCGTACAAGTTCAAGTTAAGAAGCTGGAGAAATCATCCTAACCCCTTCTGATTCACAAGAGTTGTAGACTCCCACTCAATTTAAAAATAATATATTTTACATAAAATGTTTCTTCAACTGACAGACTTTAAGGTTCATATAGATGAGAGGTGACGGTACCGAAAAGTTACACATCCTCTTACAGTGTCTAGTGCTTGTCGGCATGTTGCCGGCGTCGTCCAATCGCATGTAGTAGAAACTGTCGTTCTGATCAGGCGCCCCCATCGGTGACCCAATGGCAGAAGATTGTTCGTTGTTCCCTACCGTTGAAGACTCGCTGTTCAGTCGGGTATGTCGCCCGTTCTGAGTCGTCTTGGAGCCCCCTCCTTCTGGTACGTCGTTGTACATCACCAGAACGAGTGCGGTGAGGAAACCATTCAAACCTGTGGAGAAGAGGCAGAAGATACAATCGTAATTTTTGCTCGACTATGCATTCCTTTCATGTACAAAAGCAAGAACAAAGTATCAACAAGTCATCAGGTTTGGAACCTATAATTATAGGGGCATGGGACAATCACTGGTCCTAAATAAGGAGTAACTGTCACGGAGCTGAAATGGGGAGATGGTTATGTCTCTGGATTATCTACTACTCTAGGGGCGATTCAATGCAATGTGTCCATAGGACATACATGTAATACTGTTCTGTTATCTATTCACTCCATTCCAAAAAGAAATCTCTTGAATGAACAATTAATTCTCCTTTCTCCTAGCACTATAGATTCACTACCATAATAGACACTGATCGTAATGAAGAGATTTTTCACTTTAGGATGAAATAAGTGGATAAAAAGAATGTGCCGTGTGGAACATACTGCATGGCATGATCCTAGTGCAGGGTGCAAGTAACTTGAACTGTAAGGCCACTTCCCATCGCCAAAGTAGCCTCTTCCTAGCTTCGGGAAAGTGAAATTGGGATACTACTTACCGAGCAGGAGAAAGCCAAGCCACCATCTAGATATGGCACCGTACGAGCTCATCGGTTCTGTTTTACGCTCAATGAAGAAAGACAAGAGACTTCCAGTCCAACGGCCTAGGAGCGATCCTATCATGTACAATGCTAAACAAAACAACAAAAAAATAAATAAATAAATATTTAAAGAATATGAAGTATATATAGGTATATATATGTTGCAGGTCTGATGATTCTTATTGACATCTACCGAAATATTTTGAGCTTAGAGTTTAGCTATTTATTTATCTATGCATGGGTGTTGGTTGAGTGAATATCGACTTATTGAACTGTATACTTATACGGACTGGGCATTTTCAATTTAATACCTTAATCAGAGAGTCCAGTATGCTTTAATAAGAATATCAATATCACAGGAGAGAATACGTTTGACACAACTGTAATGTCATCAAAAAGTCGATTCATGATTATACATATTGGACATTCATTATAGCTTACTTCCAGAATCCTGTGTAAATCACAGAATGTCTTTACTATGGTTGCTGGATATACTTACCGACAATCACTATAGGATGCTTCTGTGTGCGATCCTGCATATAGGTAAATCCACAAACCCACTGAGGCGCTGCTCCTAAACCAGCCACAAGCATCCCGCATATGACAGCCAGCTCTTTCCCACTCAAACTCTTGATGTAATCCAGAGTTTCATCTGCATGGCCATCATTGACGGGCTCGTCATCGGGTACCTTGCCAAGGTCGCAGAGTTCATACTGGGGTAGTTTAGAGGCGACCGGCGATGACAGCCAGGCCGGGGACGGGTGGAGCATGAAGTACGGGACGGAAGACGCAAAGAGTCCGACGCCAATGAGAAACGCCCCACCGGCGACGCAGCGTGGTCGGTTGACGCACCTCCTGCAGGATAGCAACCCGACGATGCCGATGACCACGCCAAAGTCGAAGGCGATGTCGACGAGCCATGCTTCGGCTTGTGAGATATCTAAACTGTGCTGTATGGTTGAGAGGACACCCGTCAGGTAGCCCCTACAGGCGAACTGTGTGGTAAACACGAGTACTGTTACAACAGCAATCAGAATATGTTTCCGTTCCTTTGGCTTGATGACTCGGCTCCCTTGTCGGGCCTTGTGCGTCTTGTCGATGGGCGGAGGCGGAATGCGATCGAGGAGGGTATCGGCCTCCTCCTCGTCACTGAGTTCGTTTGTTGAGCTGAGATCTGGGTCAGATTCCATGGTTGTGAAATCGAGTTTGAAGTAGGACATAACACGAAGAAAGAAAGAGTTTCTAAAAACTTTTACTGTATGATGGGCTGCTAATCCACAGCGGGGTTACGTGTACGCGGCATCTGCAGGAAAGAAAAATCAGAGAGAAACATGTATGAGAAATCAATATTATCCTAGGGGTTATCCTAGCCATTCAAATAAATAATTTGTCAAGTACGTAAAAAAACATACAGATGTGCTACCGCTAATTTTTCCATATTTTGCGGCATGTAATGATGGTACAGGTACACTGTAGTAAAATTTAGTTTGGGAAAGCTGGTTTTCCGAGATTTTTTTGTTGTTGGTCACTTCTGATTTCTTTAAACGTGTGTTGTTCGGGAATACTACTCTGGGCGAATAATAATGCGATAATAATTTTCACACCTGTGAATATCATGATCGGCTCTAAATCTAATTATCTTTTAATTTTGGTCGAGGACTTCAGTTAAAACGGACAAGAGATGATAATAAATCGCGAATCTTATCTGAAATAGTTCCCTAGCGTCGCATTTGATAGATCCCTTCGCCTTCAAATGAAAAAAGGACGTAGTAATGTTAAAAGAGCAGTCAAAATATATAATAAAGAGAGATATATATGAAAATACACGTTTATTGTACAATGTACTTGTATACCGATTTCCTATTAATTCAATCCAAAGTGATTTAGACTGCTTTTGTCTTGACCATGCAAACTCTACCTAAACACGGATCCCCGCATTTCGTCTCCCTTTCAGCACATGGAAGCTGTTCGAACTTACATTTTTTTCTTCCCCGAAACAGTGCTTTATCTGAGAGATTTAAAGAAAATAGCATGCACCTGTAACATTATTCAATTTTTCAAACTTGTATTACTATAAAACAAAGTTTATAAAGAAAAAAATAGAATGCACCAGTAATCATATTCCGTTATCATTGTTTGCATAATTATGAACGTGTATCATGCCCGATACATTTTCAGTGCAAGCGAATAACCACAACATTATGTGTGATCAAAACTGTGTAAAGGAAATGATCTATGATCTATGATGTATGCATTTGTACGGTTTTAAAGAGTTGATACAATAGGAGATACCCCCGACCAATGAAGCCTAATACAACACGTGACTAACACACCGTTCAGTTTCGTCAATTAAAATAACTCGCATGAATGCCGACTTTGGTCGTCCTTCTTGGTGAACGACGACCGGTAAAACATGCTATTATCTTATTCTGTATAAGGAGGATCTTGATTCTCTTACCGGGAAGGATAGGGAAGGATGGGGGCGGGGGGGCAACAGCCCACAACATTTATGACATACACAGCCCCCAAAAAAAAAAAAAAAAAAAAAAAAAATCACATTTCCAAGTGCCTGCCTGTTGGGGGCTAACATTGCTACCAGGGGCACAATTATCATTATTGAGGCACAGTCTTTTTTTGTATAAAATTAGCTAATGCTTGGTTTTACCGGGGGCATTTGCCGCCCCTTCCCCTTGCCCAATTCGCAACTGATATTTTACTGCCCTTACATTTCTCCAATGTTTCAATATAGTAGACATCATAATGGAAACTGAGTGTTAAGTCAACTGAGAAGTATTCAGGCCTATCCACAAGACTATCATGAGATTGATTGATACATTTATATCTCGCACTGTATCAGAATGGGACTTGCAAAGGGAATAAATTGGTGGGGGTCACGTTTCGTTTTCAGAAGAAAAGAAAAAGAAGTTGTTGCAAAATAGGCCGCTCTCAGCTTATTTGGAGTCACATTTGAAATATATAAGTACTAAGTAGCATTGATTTATATAAAAGCACTGTCAACAATGAACAGATACATAACAATACAAGAGGTATATATAAGTAGGAATCAGTCGAAACTTGATCCTTTGAACCTGAAGTTTCCGTTTCCGTTGCTATAGATGGTCATTGGAACCTGGCAAGTAGTATACCTTTCATGTAGGTTAAAGGTACTAATGTATAAATACAATTGCTAATACTCAAAAGAAAATGTGTTTATAAGACTGATAATGTAAATGTAATGGAAACCCCATATCCCATGACACTGATATGCCCTATATATGGCACATCGCCGAATAACTACCGCAAACATGAGGTGAATACGGAAACTAGGGTGAATTAATGTTAGGTTGTTTGTATTTGTTTTGTTATCTTTTTAGAATTTTCATTTAGTTCCTTTTTTTTCATGATCTCGTGCACCCCATTGCGGGAATGATGCAGGCTGTATTTTTATTCATGATAACCAAAGAGAGAGAGAGAGAGAGAGAGGAGTCTGCATCATAATTTATCATATATATTACTGCACAAACCATATCAAATGTTTTCCCCTATTCACCTCAGAGTAGCTCTATTTAATGGTTTCGTTACATGTAGTAATATGGATGCAATATAGTTCGAGCATTATAGGAAATCCCTTTTAGTGTAATACCCGCAGTTTATACTGTTGTCGGCCTATTAAATAAATGTAAAAAATATATTTTTGCTTCCAAACTATAGATGACCTAAACTGAATAAGATTTCGCCTCATGTATTCACGATTCATTTGATAATGTTCAAAAATAAGAAATGGTTTTAAGAGTCATGATAGTTTGTAGTTTTTTAAACATCAAATATGTTTATTTTTACTCTACCCGTTTCGTTTGTTACAACTAGACGGTGAACTTTAGAGCAAAGTTTGTTTGACTTTGTAAAGAAACAGATTCCTCTCTGCCAATGTACATACGGTGTATTATTCATGTACACTTCAATATCATGCCTAATACATATAATTTGCTATTTTTGTAAGTTTTCAACTGAGTTTGTAACTGTATTTAAGCTGTAGATTCCATATGTCGCACATCTACACAGTAAATACGGTGCTGATTTTATTCTGTGTTATGATGTAATCGATCCCCCACCCTTTCTCTCCCTCTCTCTTTCTCTCTCTCTATAATATATATATCTCTCTATCCTTCTCTCTCTCTCTCTCTCTCCCTCTCAAAGGCCAGCCATATACTTCATAATTGAAAGGAAACAGAACAAAAAATATCAAAGAAAACATACCTTGTTGATAGTTCCCCTTTGCCAAATAAATGCATGAAGCTTTTCACATTACTCCTATATATTACTATAGTCAACACATGAGAGAGTCTTTGGGGTGAGATCACCGACAGTACTGAACCAAAATGGTACCTCCTTGACTGAACAATGCAAAGTTTGCGACGTAAACACGTATGTATACACGCACAGAGATCATTGTGCGTACATGTACATGTATATTATCTTTTGTCACGTTATATGCGTAGGGTCAATAGACCGATAAAATGAGCTAAGTTTAACGACTATTGTCTAAAAACATATGAATGCAGCTTCGCAAGGTTCAAGACATGTATACAATGGCGTAGCTTGTGTTGAGTAAAATTGTGAGGCCCTACCCCTTGACTATTCCCTAGATTATAATTGCTCCTCTTTATGCCTCGTTAACCATACATTGTGCCTAAATAAAATAAAAGACATGACGACTCAAAAGCAATCCAAAACGAGCGAGTCGAACACTTGTTTTTAAGTACATTAACAATAAAAAATATTCCAACTTTCCAATCTTTTTATCAAGCGCATGTTTATGCAGAAATTCATCAACCATCAACTTGATCTGAGAACTTTTAAATGATACATTTCAATGTAAGATATCATAAGGTAGTTGTTTCAAGTATAATTATATGTAGAACATAAATACCACATATCTTGCATATACACCATCGTATATAGGCCTACAGTCATGTACAAACTGTACGTACAAAGCTTTCTGCCAGTATTTTATTGTATGCAAATGTTGTTTATCCCAAACTGGAATAAGCTGCCAGGCAGTTGACAAAGACCCGCATTTATATTGTTCAAAGTTCGAAAATGGTCATAACATATAACTCTTTTGAATAACGCGACGGGGTTCTCTACAAAGGCTGCCAACGTTCGTAAACCTGGGAAATTGAATTGTGAAATTCAGCTGAGCTTTAGAACAGTGATATAATAGAGAGTTACTGACTTGATGATATTCATAATATACTACACTATAAAGGCACAAATACGTGTATGCGATGACGAAGGGTAGTCGTCAGTCCTGCTTAACAGGGCGAATATGAAGTAAAATGACAGAATTTTTATTATTTTGATGACAACAAATTTTATGTGCATATTTCTAATATCATGCCTACATAAATATTGTATAATATATAACAATATTGCATGAGTGAGGACGTTCTCAGAGGCGGTCTTGTATACGAGGAAGCAAGGGGCGATATTGGACACAAGTCATAATACAACGTACCCTTCCGAAAATGTTGCGCACGGTT
The DNA here is from genome assembly GCA_037976565.1 of Mesocentrotus franciscanus. Taxonomy (NCBI): domain Eukaryota; kingdom Metazoa; phylum Echinodermata; class Echinoidea; order Camarodonta; family Strongylocentrotidae; genus Mesocentrotus; species Mesocentrotus franciscanus. Next base: position 14,838,496 of record CP137668.1, read on the forward strand.
ATCTTGAAGACGAGAATTAGATGATGTAAAAGAGGAGGATGGGGGTTTCGGAAGATTTCGACGCAATTCTAAAATCCTGGACGCCATTATTTTTCTGAGTTTGAAAGTGAAGCATAATGCAATCGCCGTCTAACGAAATTAATTATCCTGGAAAATCCAATTGCCTCAAGGACCTTGATAATAATCAATTTCTGGAACATTGGCACTCGTGATTAAATCTGTTGTAAGTGGATCATCCATTTACTTGCTCCTGGTGCAGGTATAGTGGCGTAGCAACAGGGGGCACAGGGGCATATGGTATGTCGAAAATGGGAAAAGATACGAAATATGATAGATAAGACGTAAGAAGGAGGAAGACGGCAACGTGTAAAGAACACGGTACGACCCTCTCTCTTTCACTCGATGGCTTCAGATTTCATCCACCTACATAATTATGTATTAGGCCCTAACTCCTGTGCCCCCCATGACATCTATGCCCCTTAGATATCTGAGCACCATTGTTTAACATTTACCATTGACATGCATTGATGGTAACTTTGCCATTAATGGTAACTTCCATGGAGACCTATTTTGTTGGCTGTTGAGTGATGTTGCCATTGTAGTTAACATTGATGGCAAAGTTACCATCAATAGATCAATGGTAGGTTTTTATGCAACTTGTTTCCTAGTAATGGCAGTATTTCCCGGATGCCACGAAAGTTATAGGTCGAAAGTTGAAACATCAAACATGAAATTTGATATACATCACCGATGAGAGTAAGATGGGACTGAAGAGAAAGAATTATTGCTATATATTATTCCTAGTACATGCATTAGAGATCGACTGCACGAAAGGACTTGATGTCATTGACATTCTACATGTATGTGAATCAGAAGCTACATGTATAACCATTCCCTTGCACCATGCAGTCTAATATCGATGAATTCCACAATATTGACTGAGTTGATGGAGAGCTAGTAGTGTAGAAAAACGAGGGAGTTAATTGCATTGATTCAGCGATGGAGCAGGAGAACTTGATAGCTGGTAGGTGAAACGGTTACCAGAATGTCGCCATAAGGATTTATCACTACTAAGCAGAAGTGAATAATACATGTACATTAACATTCTAAAATAGACATATTAAACAAAGTATAGGTCGGAGTATATCTGTTTTTTGAGGGTGGGGAACTAACAAGTGTAAATTAAGAGAGGCAAATAAATTGATTGGAAGTATTCAATACCTAATTGAAACACAGGCAATGTAGTGTTACAATCTTGCAATAAGGAGGCGGGCATCTACACCCCTGTACACATGGCATCAGAAATGCATATGCATTTTACAAAATAGTCACGCTGTCTTTGCTTTACGTCAGTCCAAGACTAAATGGAGAAGAAAAAAATAACAGTAAGCTTTAAATGATTCATTAATAAGCCTTTTGACACCCTCTAGAGAAATCACATCTCCCTCGAAAAAACCTACTCTGACCTCCTATAGCTTCCATGCATGGCAACTCGTGTTACTCATGAATGCTTGTAAGTTGTATCTTTTTCATTGAAACAAAAATAGTGACCTATATAACCTTGGCAAAAGAGGATACAATCACATAATTTTAGAAGAGTGGTGAACTTTGAATGAACTGAACTCCAGACTAAAGAAAATCGATGAGAGAAAAGGATTTGAAAAGGTCATCGTATCGACGTATTACCGTAAATACAGTATATACAAGTCGATAATACATTATACGTACACAGTCCATGGCGTGCATTAGGAAATGTTCGCAATGCTAAATATGAGTTGAGTACATGCATCAACAAGGAAATTGTATTAAATGTCATTGAAGTGATTGAACAAATCTTGCATATTCCATTGCAGATGAACGGTAAACAGACAGAAATACAAAATGTGAGATAGTGCAGGACTGACACCAGGGCCCCGTCTTACAAAGAGTTACGATTGATCCAAATCAATTAATCGTAAGTCCTCCAATCAATCGCAAGTTTGCAGTCTCCTATCTCTTATGTACATATAGTTGCGATTGATCTGCGATTGATATCAATCGCAAATAAGTTGCGATTGATATCAACTAAGACGGTGCCCTGGAGTACCATCCCTAAAGGAAGACCTCGGCACAACTTCCTACTACCCACCCCACCCCAAAAAAAAAAAAATTAAATAAATAATTAAAATCTCCCAAGAACTTACCCCAGGGCACCGACTGGATATCCCAATATATGTACAGTGTACATACATGTGTTGTATGAGTAAAGCTCCCAGAAAACTACTTCTCGGTCAACTACCATATCATCATCCAAGACATTTACAGTTCGACAACTGCCACCCAGTCAACAAGGCCTATCGCAAGGACAGTATACCCACTCATACTATCGTTAGTTGTCCAGGGGTAGTATAATCATGAGCATGGCTGACTGTTTGTATACGACAATGCAGCCGGGTCAAAGTCATGTCCTTCTCGATATCAGATGTGGCGTGTAATGTTCAACAAGTTAAAATGTCAATCCGAGTATCAGTGGGTACAATGTACATTGACACAGAAGCGTATATCTACGGAAAGCATGAGGGGCACCGCCCCCCCCATCGAATGATATAAAGATCAAGAGAGGGGGTAGAGTAGGGGAGAGGAAGAGGGGGAGAGGAACAAGAAGAAGATACGATCCTCTCCCACACCCTCCCCTCCACAAATCAATGGTCTTACTATTTCACATTTCATCCCCATGTAAGACTCCCCCATGGTTCCCCTCGGAGTTTGGAACCACGCTACGCCACCGTGCACTGTTTACATGCCTTTCGTAATATGCACCATCAAAACATGTATGTAATCTTGCAGAGCATTGCAAATTCATGTGTGATCGTGTTCAGTATTCAAGACATGCAATATTAATTTTTCTATGTGAATCGACAAAAGTCATGCGCCATACATTAAGATCAGAATGAAATATTATTTTCATTGTGATTTGTGCGGATGAGCTCTTATACGTGTATAAAGGCGTGTGGGAGCGGCTATAGAAAAAACACATTTAAAACAAAGCTAAAGCAGAATATATTATGACTATACCAGTAGATATATGAGACACAGAAAATCTTGGACCCATAAAATTAATGCCGACAGAAATGAATAAAGGGTATTATGCTTCTTCTTACCAACTGGGATAAATCCAAGATACAAATTTCCTCTGCAGTTCTATTAGTTAAACCAGCAAGTCTCTGTCAGTATAAATGTCCTCCTGTTAAAGTTATAAACCTCTTCCAGATGGTTATGCACGGAACTGCGACATTAATGCAGACTTGTCCGAACATAGACGCAGTGATCATTACCATAAATGCTATTTTTCATGGATATTCCTCAATCCTCGGTTTAGATGTTAACTAAATCTACATGTACTTCCTCAATCTTGGCAACAGGAAGAATCGCTGGAAGTACACGACAAGCCCTGAAATAGCTCTTAACAATGTTTACCTCCTTCCTGTAATCCGAAACTGTATAATATTGTCACAGCAAAATATTGGATAGATCTGATAGATCAAGGATGTCAGCAGACGACTGATCGCGACTTGCACGGGTAATCAATTCTCCTTGGTGGAATAATAAAAAAGTGAGATTACAAATTTCGAGATCGTTTTCCAACTTTTCCCAAAAATGAAATTACCCAAGAGGTGGAGATTGCGATGAAGCTGTCAGTGGTGTTGACGGCGGCGATGGTGCTGGTGGTGATTGTAGGGATCGCAGAGGCGGTAGCGATGTAGTCATAAATATCAGAAGAACAAAAAGATCAACGAGCCACTGAGTCGTCTTTAGGGATTCCTCTGTCACACACAAAAACAGTCTCTCAAGCCGTATAATATAATTATTGACGGACCTTCGTGGATAACGCACCCTTTCTTATGTTAGACTTACATGGAAGACATGAAAAGATAATATTTGTGATTATGTCGACTCAATAATCATTTGTCATTCCTGTATACTATGTAATCCGAAGTAAGGCACAGGTGGTATGTCGGCCAATATGTAGATTTATGTATTTTCCAACGCTGATCTGCTGGTCATTTACTTCGTATCCGATTTCACAATCTCTATACCGATTCTACAGGTACGATTCCGAATAGTGATCTATGGCTGTTTTAACTGAAGATGTCGAAATCGGATTTTCACGCTCCATGCATGCTGTCTGCTGACTGATGACTTGGCCTACAATCAAGCAAACATGTACGTTGGAAATCTTCTTCTTACATTCTTTTCGATTGCTGTATCATACGAGGTACTGCGTTTAGAATAGTGCACGTGACGAAAAGCGATAAGAATGGGATCAGACGTCGCATTGTGTTGGTTATCTTTCAAGTCAATTCGAAAGGACAATGGTGAGCTCTCGTTCGTGAAACACAATGGCCGAGGGGCCTGACTAGAGAAGTTTGTGTTAATGGGCCAGTGGATACCCCATGACAAAGAGGCAACAAAAGAGACGTATCCCCCAAGAAGATTACCGTAGGTCGAAGACCTGTAATAACACGGGTGCTTTTTAGAATCTGTTCTGGATACGTGTTTTGTTTTGTTTTTGTTTTTTTATTGATACGTGGTAGCCCATTCAACATCAGTTGGTCTCCCATGGGGCCCCGAAACTAGAATACTTCAACATCCTTATGCCTCAAGGTTTTGTCCTTGTATAGTTGGTCCACTTATAATTTGTATTATGTCTTAAAAGTTTATCATAATCAAGTTTGTCTTCATCATTTGGGACATGTAACAGCTTCCCAGTACGTAGCCAATGTAAGATGAAAGGTCCTTCTCAGTGCATGTGTCATAATGACACATGTCGCACAATTCAAATTACGTTTGTATGACAATCATACCGATACATTTCACATATAATCTTCCAGGATTTTGACAAAGATTGAAGATGAGAAACATTTAATATATCCCGGATGCCTTAGTCCGAAATCTCATTCATAATCATTTTGGCTCTTTATAGATCGTGTTAATTTTTCCAACTCCGACAGTACTCAATACTAGTATAAGCCCTGATAATAATAATAATTTTAAAAAAAATATGTATGCCCTAACGTAACATTGAAAACAATTTATCTGACTTCTAATAGTGGGCAGTGAAGGGAAGGGGGTGGGGGTTCCAAGGATCGATGTGACTAGACCTAAATTTTCTCGATCCAATCTAAATGTTAAAGTCGCAACAGGGAAAAAAAAATTAATTCATCCTTGTGATATATGATTTTAACTTAAAATACAAAAGGGCGTCGCTATATACACTATTTTAAATGGGGGTGTCAGATAGAAAATTGTCGACAGAAAAGCGAAGAAAGCCTACATAAATCATATAGACCCATCCTCCACGATTCCTTAGCATTGACCCCCCACGAATACAAAATGACCATACGACAAGCTGACAGAACATTACTGTTCACCGTACATGACACCCGCGTTTTTATTTTGTGATGTTTTTTTTCATGGATCATTGCTGTGCTGACTATGATCCATCTCGCAAAGATCATCACGTCAAAAAAGCAAAATGCAAATAAAAAAAGTTGATCGGCTCATTTAAGGGGCAATGAAGATCACACATGAGTAGATATTAGCCTACAGATTTGGGGGACACCCTTTGACCGATAATACCAAAGATTACGATGAATGTTGAAAGAAAAACAAAAAAGTGCATACATTGTGTATGTAGAAGTATTGTTCAAGTATCACTGTCCTGTTTCATTTTTTTGAAATCGTTATCAATTCAGTAACAAGTCCTAAAACCCAATAACAAATTTGCTCTGAGCCAAGAAAATGCAGTGATTTCTGTAGCTCATAACAATGGTTGTAACTTGATGTTGATAGCAAATCATATATATGTAACAGGGCCCAGATCAGTCCTCTGAGAGAGCAGGAGCTGGTGACATCTAAATTATATGAGGTCACCAAGGACAGTGAAATTTTATCTTCATATAAATTTACGAGACCAACACTACTCAGCAGACAGAGTTAATAATATAGCTATTGCAAAAAGGAAACCAAAAAAGAGATGCCACTGAACCCATGATTTTCCAGTTTACATATAATTAGTGTTAGAACCAGGCAGAACATACAGTGCAATGGCGATAGTATTCGCACTTTATACTAAAGTTCTCATGGCATTTCTCATATTTAACACACAACCTTACTGGCGTGGGACTTGGATTACAAACACACAGCATAAGAGTGGGAAAGAGAGAGAGGGAGAGAAGAGACGTAGTAGAGAAGAACACCAGTGTAATATTCAAGAAGAAAATGGAAAATTATGTACATTTTCTGAAAATGACTAAACAAGAATGCTTTTTATTATTTATAATTATTCACAAACATACAAAATTAGTTACTTTATAGCGTATTATTATGTTGGAAATGCATATAGAAATATGTGTAATATGCTATTTGCTTAGCTCTTTTTTGTACAAAGATTTAATTGATTCTTAACAGAACTACAGTGTGATTTGAAAATAATGTTCCGTTGTAACAGAAAAAAAAAAATCCACTCCACCACCTCCGATGGGACTCGAACCCACAATCCCCGGTTTAGGAAACCGATGCCTTATCCATTAGGCCACGGAGGCTGCTCACGCGCACAGTGACACTTTTATGGGAGTTATAACTAGAAGCGTAAGCACGTTTCTCTGCAGGTGCGTTTGTAATTTCCTATTTTTTGTATCATACCGTATAAAGCGTATATTCTTTACACACATAACTTACTAGTAGTCAAATGCATACCTCACGAAACAAAAAATAAACATTAACAAATTAGTCATATCTCTGTTTGGGTATAATTTATGACAAAGATACAAACACAATATTTAATGGACGAACATAGCATTAGCAATAGTATTAGTATAGAGTCTAAATTGTGAGACTAACATAGGACGAAGTATGTTGTTGTTATTAGAAAAAATATTACGGAATGAAATATACACCGTATTTGTTTTTAATAAGAACAGTGTCATTATCAAACAATCTCCATGATTATAATTGATTAGTATGGTATATAGCTCTAATTGAAGAAATGTGGCCCATTGTTAATTGTTCTTGAAATCTCAATAGAAAATCGAAATAATTTCAATGCGATTATGATTAGTAGAAAAGTAGAGTACATGCAAGGTGGAAATAAAGAAAAGGGGGAGTGGTGATATAATTTAAGAACCAAATTACCGAGGTCAGTTGTTGCATTGTGCTACATCTTTTATATATATCAAAAATAATGCCTAAAATAGCGGCAAAATGTCTATTCACACACGTAAAAAAAAAATCATATTTACCTTGCTGATTTTAGCTGCGCCCAGCCCGTTAAAAATACAGTCGATTCGAATGCACGAAGGTGGAACAACAGCTGATCTGGGACGAATTCTGTGTGTGTGTGTGTCTGTATTCTACCGGTGTTCAAGGAGCTATTCAGTACGCATGAATTGTGTGTGGAGTGTGGAAGAAAACGCCGTGAAAATTCAACGGGGATTGGTATAAATCTACCAATGTGTGTGTGTGTGTGTCTATTTGGCGTGTACACAAAAGAACAGACGCCAACACTCTTTCTTTCTCTCTCTCTCTCTCTCTCTTTCTCTTACGCAGTTCTAGAAGATTTTTTTTTCTTCTTTCGAGGGGGGAGGCTTGGAGTTTTTGCATTCATTAACTTATGAAAAAAAATGGATGGGGAGGGCCGAGGGGGGCCTTGTTGAGCCCCTTCCCAGCTCCCCCCTCTACTATTGCTCTCTCTCTCCCTCTCTCTCCTTCTTTCATCTTCTTTCTTTCTTCTTGTTGCTTTCTTTTTGTTATGCTTTCTGTCTTTATTAGTTAATGTTATCTGTCAGTTCTTTCTTACCCCCTTTTTTTTTCTCTCTCTTCCCCCCATTTTTTTTCTTCTTATTTCTTTTTAATTTTGTTTACTAAGAGATGACCTTTAATCTTTCTTACTTCATCCAAAGCCTAACCCCCATGAATTAATTCAGACAAAATATAAAAATGCATATATAGGCTACCCATGACTGCTCTGGCTGAATCCGATAGGGAAAACTGCACAATTTGTAGTGCCTACCTACCCTTCATTATTTCAGGTAGGCTTTTTAAAATCAAAACTTTTGAGGGATGATTTGGATAAGCAGATTCTGACCTCCCATGAGCACTTTTGGAAAATATACTAAGGACAATTTCTCTTACAAGTCTGACCTTGGAAAAGTTTTCGTTGCCAGTAGCAGTTCTAGAGGGCGAGAGGCTGGTTGCTTTGGGCAGTTATGGCATGCTGCCCCCTCCCTCCCCACCCCCAACAAAATCTTTCAAGTCCCACCCTAAAAATTATTTATTATGCATTAAATGAGGTACATGTAGAAACGCCACTGTGTAGGTCTATTTTATTAGATTGATATCCTCAAGGAACAAAGATACTTTACTAAAGTTAGTGGCACAGCTCACTGACGTACTGATGGGGCTTGGGGGTAGTTGACCCCCAATAAAATTCAAACGTGGTTTATTTCTAATTCGATACCAGTGATTTACAAATGTTGCTGAAATGACATGATTTTCCGTGATATGACCACCCAAATAAAATTCAAACATGGTTTATTTCTAATTCGATAGCAGACGTGATTTACAAATGTTGGTGAAATGATATGATTTTCCGGGATTTGACCCCCCAAATTAAAATTCAAATGTGGTTTATATCTAATTCGATACAAATGTTGCTGAAATGACATGATTTTCTGGGATTTTTTCTCACTTTTTTATAATTTATACTTTTGTATGCGTTTGTTGCATGGAAAATGACTCATTCCCAAATTTACAGTCGGACAAAAATGTGCTTATTTAGCCTACATGTCAGGACCTGCGGAACGGCGGTGCTCTGGGGGCTCGAGCCCCCCTCACTTCTTTTTTGAAAAAGAGAAATAGAAAAAAAGAAAGAATAGCGACCTGCCAGTGTCAAAAATGAGGTATCAAAATATGGATGCTCATCTGACCGTAATTTATTGCCTATAACTCCTAAGCTTCTGGGGACTCCGCCTCCTGTACCCAAGCCAATTAGTAACCTGCATGTGTCACAAAATAATAAGGTATCAAAATATGCTCATCTGACCGTAATTAAATGCCTAAAGGACTTATCATACCCCCTCCCCTTCGCCACCCCACCCCAATCCTCAGTGGGATATAGAAGGGGGAGTAATTACAATGAATAGCTTGATCAACGAATAAAACATAAACCGCATTATTCTGTTACTATACTCGTCAAACATATCACTGACCATGTATGTTGAAAAGGAGGAACTCATCAACACATTTAATAATGATTTTTGAAAAACACCGTTTGCATGACGTTTGACATAATAATGCACGAGTTGGAACATACCCTGTTCAAAATGGCACATAAGAATTGAAATAAGAATGATTTTAAAACTTCTTTAAGAAATGAAGAAAAAAATGTATTACAGAACTTAACAAATAAAAATTGTCTTCACCCTTATCACCATCAGATACATGAGGAATAAGATACACACCTTATACACGTCATGAAAATGTAAAAACCATCACATCCCATCATGCAACATGACTCTGACTGCATTTTGAAAGAAATTGAAATAGGATTTCAAAAGGAATTAAAAAACAGTAAGTTTCTTCCTCATTGAGGTACCGTAGTATCACATAAAGAGATGTATATTAAATGCAGGGTGTTGTGAGCCTTCCAGTCGAAAAAAAAGATCTGATCGGCTGCGGATCGCAATAGTGACGTCTACCAGTCGCACGACGTACCACCGACTGGTTGCCGATTTGGCTTTTCTCTAAGACCAAGGCTTCAAGTACCAAGCTTTTTCGATATTTATATTCCAACTACCACTCTGGGCCTCAGTCAAGCACCGTTTCATATCTAAACTTTCACTATTTCTCTCAAAAGTCAGTCGTAGTCGGGTCGTATTAAAGGTGTATACGGTAGCTTAGAAACCCGTTTAGGTACAATGCAATCTTACAATAACAAAAAATAATAATATTATATTACATATTATATAAGCAAACATATTTCTACTCTGAATAATTAAAGGCGTGTAGTACATTGTAAAATATTTCTTCAAATGCAGCCTCTTTATTAAAAATGCAGTTTCTAATAACTCAATCCGGAAAGTTTAGCTCGTTAATTCAATAATGTTTTATGTATTTATAAATTTGAACCAAGTTATACCTGGTTTAACTTAGTCCACTGATTTATGGAGCGCCATATGTCAAGCTCTTTATTTCTGTATGAATTACTGTCATTCTGTAATAAATACATGTATGAATCTAGTCATGAAATGAAAATTAATAAACTGATTTCAAATTTTGTTCGTTTGTTACCTTGACACCTTGCACTCCATGAAAGTCAGTGGACTTAGTCATGATTTAAACCGGTACTAAACCCAGTGTGGTTTTTATTAATGACAACCCATACATGTACATATCTGTAGTTCTGTACATTGCATACATTATCATTTATCTCTCCAAATAAGGTCATTTAATTTTTCTCAAAGAATAAAATAGTATAAGCAAAATTAATGTACAAAATGATGGGTGCATGATGGATGCTTACTTGCATGCTAATGATTTTGATCTAGTTTTTAAATCCATGTTCCCTGAGAAGAAAATAATTATGCTTTATTCTAATCGATGTCTGCGGTATAGGGGAAATCTACAATTAGCAATCAGAGTGGCTTTCGGAAATACTCACAGTGCTCCTCTTTCTCTAAGGGTAAAATGAGTGGCAAGTGTGCCTTGTTACAGGAAGCTGGAATAGCAGATGGTTTCAAACTTAAAGATAAAGACCAGTTCTGGTCATGCGATTGCATTGTGAAAGAAACGTTGTGGAATCGACCAGAAAAGGTTGATCATCTAGCATATAAGTATTAGTGTGTACTGCAAGGTTCTGAAATTATCAAAATGATAAGAAATTTGGCCAAGTCTTGGTAAAGTTACAAGCACTGTTCACAGAAAGATGTATATGGGACTACGCGACCACGTGCGCGATATATCTATTTGGTCTCAATAGATATAATAATTTATCAAATATATCAATTAGTAGACGGTTTCCCGACTTTCGCGACAAAATTTGTATCATCACGTATTAGTCAAAACATATTCTTTCACATGGTTGGTAATGAGAGCTTCCATTTTATTTTTTTTGAGAGAGGGGCGTTTCCAAAACTGGTCTTTACCTTTAAGCCAGGTGACTGATAATGATAGACGAAACAACCACTAGGTCACGACACGTTAGTGGTTTCCGACCGTTACTTACATTCCGATGTATGAGATTACAAGACAGAACATTATACATCTTAGACATCAAACATATCATTCAACTAAGACGAACTGTGGCCTGGGTCCCCTATCCTCTTTATTCTGAGTGCGTTGAGTTTGGAATAATTTTTTGCACTTTTCAATAAAACACCCAGTTTACATTATTTTGTCCACGTTCTTTAACCTTCATGTATCGCTCATCAGAGTTAAACTTGACGTGAATATCCATTCCATTTCCGTAAAGTCATTAACTGTCTTGGGGGCGAATTCGTGAAAGGGCGAGTCGGAGATGGTTTTCTTGCAGCACGAAAGCAAACAAGTATAATCAAAACTTTAACAAAACTGATCGATGAAATAAACTTTACAGAGGATTGTACAGATCTACCGTAAACAAGACCGCAAAGACATTTGATAAATCAACTCATGGGCAATTACAATTCCTTATCACCATATTCGGAGTACCATTAAAGAAAAGTGTCATTGTAATGCTCATACATAACAATATTGGTGACGCGGGCAAGGCTGTTAAAATTGCCTTTATCTAGAATCATCGAAGGTCTCTGCAGTCGTGTTCGTAATGGTTGCACGAATCTGAAAGATTACGGACGGAGTGAGGGAGATGAGCAAGGCCTTCCTTGTGATTGTGATTCGTTACCGTTGTGAGAGTATAGCCTGAACCATAACAACATGTAAGACTGTAAGCCTAAGGCCAAATGAAAATAATGATTAATTTCTCATCCGATCTTTTGGAAGAAAAAAACGGAGGATGCGGACACTCCTTGTAGTCCGATGGAATTCGTAAGGCGATTCAACGGGTGTAAAAGAAGAACAATTTCCCATCCGGCTTTGTATAGACGTTAGGTGCATAATTATGGCGTGATATGAAAACATTGTTCAACAAATTTTATTTTTAGACTACATGCATGCATGAATAGCCAGTATGCTCCGAGGTAAGAGGGACTCAAGATCTTGAAGAAAGAAAGTGCTGACTTTGAAGTCACTTGGATTCGCCGTTTTTTTTTCTTCTCCAATTTCCCAAAACTGTAAATAATTTTTGTTTATACAACAGCTGAAACTAGGACTAGACAGTTTTTTTATTATCATTATCATCATTTTCATTTGGCTTAGTCTTAGAAATAGAAATATAAATCTTTTACAAAAAAATAATATCTTTCCTGGAGCGACTCGATTTCAGATATAAATGTTTATAGTTCCTCAACATGCCTGTAAAACCCGTATCATGCGGCATCATCTTTATGAACCGCCCCTTCTGCATTTTCTCTCGCGTTCTCATCCACATCCACCACTCTTATCCTTTCTTTGTCATTGGGTTTATAGGACGCCAATGCTCCTATAAAGAATATAATGGACAGCAGTCTGAACATCATACACAGCAACAGCGCTGTGAGTCCGAATTGTTTGTTGTCGTAAAGTAAGCAGGACGAACCGTCACAAGAGTCTTGCCACAATACGCAAACTCTGTCGATGAGTGCGCCAAACACAACCGGACCGGGTATTGTTCCTGTATGAAAACGGGGGTGAAATCAGACGGAAAATATTTATTATAGAATAACCGAAACAAAATATAACAAGATCGCAAGATCGCACAGACTTTTCATGAAATCAATTAATGGAGGATTTTAATACCTTTTGTATTGTTTAATTATAATTAACTAAAATATGAGGATTATAATGAGGCACACATGCCGACATAACTTATAGATGCCTAAGTCCATTACAAATTATACCAAAATAATATAGTAAGAAAATCATAATGCTAATATTAATAAAGCCGGCTTGGAAAGTTATGACCGTTGTTTTTTACGGTATGTATATGTAACAATCTAAAGAGTCAGATTGATTATGCTATTATAATCTATGTCAAGAATTGTCGATAGCATGGTTTTATTTCATCTAAACAATTTGTCCTTATCATCTAATGAAATACTAATCAAAACAAAAACAAAAACAAAAACAACAAAAATCAGCCAAAATAAAATGATAAAAACAAAATGAAATATTAATTAACGAAGTAACACATCATTGCACATTTTCGACACCAAATTCAAGTCTAAATTGCTATTAAATTATCACCATGTTTAAGTTGTTTCATTTAAAAAATTAAAAAATAAATTATAAAAAAAGAATTTTTGATTACCAAAAGCTCTGAAGCAAAGAGACTGAATACCGAGTGCGAAGGACCGCTGGTCGTGAGATACGCATCTGAAAAATAACATGCAATGTGACGAAAAGGAGATGAAATATAGTTCAAGTGATCAGAGAAGTTTACACAAAACATTGCCGTATTCAAAAGTATTATCTAACATTTCTCCGTGGTCGTTTGTCGGTATTACGAATGTGAATCTGTCACATAGTTTTTTTTTACTCACTATTTGACATCGCGGTTTCTGAGACAATGAGATACGTGTTACGTGTAAAAACCTATTACAGTAATAATCATTAAACACAACTTCATACTTTCAAATATTTTGAGAACTTCAGAAATGCTGAAGGAGAAGAAGAAGGAAAAGTTTACTAGTAACATTGACTAATGATAGCACAATAATGATAAGAATATATCACAAATAAGATGATGGTTTAATACGACAAAGCTATTATAATATATGAACAGATATTATGATAACAATAGTGATATTATGATTATAATAGTGATGGCATTATAAAAATCGTTGTGATGGTGATGGCTACATCTATATACGGAGTGATTGTGCTATCTAATTATTAAACAAATTCATTTCCTACCTTATTGAGGCCATTGTGGAGGGAACTAGAGCTAAAAAGGTGGTCAAGAGCTGGAAAAATGTGAGAAACATATAGAAGGTTTCTTTGGAGCACGACTGCGGGCATCGGCCTAGCTCCGCCGACCCTCCGGTGATGTTCGAGTCGGTGGTTGAGTTACCGATACACATGCAGTTTGTGTACATCTGTTTAGTAAATAAAATTTAAAAAAACATGAAATGTGGCTATAATGCGTTTAATTCAGAAAAAGATAGTAGAGGAGGTCCCATCATATCCTTTTCTTGTCATCTTTCCCCTCTCCTTTCCCCTTTTTCTTTTCTGCGATTTTTTTTTGTTTTTGTTTTAGTTTTGTTTGACCTTTTGATTGGAGGAACAACGTCAGTATCTACGCCACTGTTTCAATTTGTTTATGAGACTGTTAAATTTAAATGATAGCATCATTAACATATGTGGAATGGACCATATAATTGTGTAAATTGATGCATGAAGTAGATAGAATTATATATCAGTTTGTTGAAGATAATTCTATTATCAAATCTTTTACACGTTTTGAAATGGGAACTTTAGGAACTATGGGAACTTGAGTTGTTTGGTATCATGCTCGTATAGTTATTTTGCGCTAGATTCTTCTTTAAAAAAACGTCCTTAATAATCACTTTGCATACCTTTTCCACTCCGTTTATCTCTCCTGTTTCCAAGCAGCCTGCAAAACACGCCGAGTAATACAGAATGCCATCGGTCCCACATACAGGGTCGTACGTGGTGGGACAGCCACAACCCGTATTACAAGGTGAAGTGAGGTTAGTCTCCAGCATTCCATCTCCTTCATCACTTTGTCGGAAGAAGCGGGGGAAAAAAAGAAAAAATGATGAGGTAATGAAGCGTGGAGACAAGAAAAATATGGATGAAGAGATGATGGGGGGAATATGTGAAGAGGAAAGAGAAAAGATGGGGAGATATGCAGGTAGACGTCATCGATGATAGACAAAAAGAAAGGAATTGAAGAAAAAAGGAATTAAACAACCCCAAAAACGCGGAATGGAAGAAGATAAAAAATATAAAATGCATTTTTAATTACTGCAATAAATGCATGTAAAAATATTCATAATATTGGTAATAGGTAGGCCCTATGTATCTATATGTAATTGTTCAATACTTTAATACGCTTGCAGGAAGTAGAAATATAGGTTTCAAATTGTGTCTCTAGAAATTCATGCAGTATTATTACAATTTCAATCACAATCAGGTTTTATTCGCTTCTGTCACCAATCATGGGGAGTGCATGAGCTTTTTCAAGGTGACGAAGAGTTTTAGATAAGGTCAACATCATTCTGTACATATTTTATTCTCGTCCCCATTCCTTTGATTTATTAATTTCTTATGCTAAGTCCTTCTCTTCCTTTCTCTTCCTTTATTATTTACCATTTGATGCTGAAAGGGGAGAACTTTCCCCTGTGCCCCTCCCCTCCTCGACACACAACCGTCTACCATTACAGGTCCATGGACATTATCAAACTCACGCGTTAGAATAGGCGATGGAGACTCCGGCGAAAGGCACATTGGGGCACTGGATGGCGAATGCTGGGAGCATACAAAAGGCAAACAGAAGACTACCAAGACAGAAGCGAATCATACCGCGGTACTGAAAATTGAAAAAGGTAACGAGCCAGCCCCCTACCAAGGCACCACACAGGCTGGCAGGTATAACCAGAAAACCTGGAAGAGAGATGAGGGGAAAAGAGTTGTGAAATTCCGTTTAAAGAATGAGTTCATTGGCCAAATGGGTGCAGAGTCAAAAGCCTGTAAATTTCCGAAGACTCCCCATGCATGGCCGTAATCACCATTATCACTAATTCATCATCCGTCATCAACTTAATCATCATCATTCTGACTATGATGTTGATCACTAGAACAAACCAATCCACTATCAATCATCGTAATGCTGTCTTCAATTATCTTGTCCTAAAAATGGTTGCAAATTCGAAAATCACAAAACGTCATCATTGTAGAGGGGAGGACCAATTAAGCCCCCCTCCTCTCCAAAACCTATGAATGAAACTGCAGCTGGTCATGACGCATAATTTCAAGACTTCTCTGTAAATCATTTCGCTGCTATTAAGTTTATGACTTAACAAATCGAACGCACTAACCTGCTTTTAATGCGGCGTCACTCGCTGATATGTTGAACTGTGTTTCCATGAACTTCGACCCGAACGTCGCAAGACACGAAATGATAAACCACTCGGTGATGGCGGCTCCGTTCACACACATGAAAGGTATGTTCGTGATCAGGTTTAGGCTAGCTTTGGGAAAGTCTTTGAACGCGTTGCCGAAACCCGCTCGGGCGGCAAACTCCGAGCCTTTCTGGGCTTGTGATACTCTCTTCAATGCGAGCTCCTTGGCGGCTGAAAAGGAGGGATTTAAACATTTAAATGTAAGGTTACAGTATAAAATTGTATGAATTACAAACACGATTATAATTCATAACTACATCCCGTGATGTTGTAATAATAACTCGAAACAAAGCATAAAGAAAAAAATCATTTATCTCACCATATGTATCCACATCATTTTATTGCTTTATCAAGTATTAATAACCTAAATAATACTATGAAAACAACAAATGCTAATCAATATATCTCTATCTTAGTTATTTTGGCTTCTACCTATTTCATCTATCTTAAAATATTATCTATTTAGATATCTCCCTTTTCTATTTAATTCACATGTCTATTTTTATTTATCTGTTTATTCATATGAAAATATATATTAAGTTCAAATTTCGAACTCAATTTATATTTTAATCTATTATCTTGAAATCTTTTTGATTATCTTATAGATTTATCCACTGATCCATCCATGTATCAATATCTATTCATTAATGTATATATCCATTCATCCACCCATCTATCTATCCATCATTGACTTACCAGGCATAGATCTTGGGAACATAAGGAAAGGGAGAGCGATGGTAAGAGCCATACATCCAGTTAAGATGAAACCCAGCCACCAAGCACCTACCCATAGAGGACTATCTGAGGATATCGTCAAGCTACGAAAAAATTGCGAAGAATGAACATTTTTACAAAGAATCGCACAAAGTTATTAGTTAATAGCTTGGCGTTTATTCCTTCAGTTCAACTGAAAGATACATGTATACTCTCGGGAGTTTCCATTTATAATGCGTCACAGTTCGCTTTCACCGGATCGGTGGAATTGCTAGGAATATTACATGTATATACAAATTTCACACGCAGCGAAACTCGTGGCCCGCTTGAAAATTACTCTGAACTTGCTGCTAGAGATAGATCGGAAAGCGTTCCTCCAATAAAGATATTCATGGTAAATAATTTCGTTACCGAGCGGTTCTTTTTAATTTAAGGAATATATGCAAACTCGTTTAATAAAATTATACACGCATTGCATACGTCCTGTCGGCTGTAAAAATTAGATGAAGTTCAATTTCAGTGGCCGATAAAATATATCCCAATAGTGTCAAATTTCCCATGAGTACCCACTATACTATTCACCCTCATATATAGCTGATCGTAAGTTATACAGGTAGTACTGAAAATGCATGCATTTCGATAGGAACTGGCACAATGCAGTTCTGTACAGTTATTGCTTGAACCAGCAAATTATGAACAAACTCGTTTGATAACAATAAAGAAAGCAAAACGTATTGTGCCCAGAATAATGAAACGACTCTTTTTGCACAAATCGAAGAATAGCTGGATTTTCTTTGCTCATATAACTCATTTCTAACCAAACAGTTTGTCTGACATCTATTTAGAGTCTTCCACATGCAGTACTTTCGGTTGTATCTGCATGCATCAATTTTCCGTCAAAATCAAAACTCAATTTCATTATGCAAAATGTATGGGTGGGAAGCATCGTGTAATTCAATTCACACGCAGGTAAAGGCAATTCTTGATTATTTTGTGAAAACTTGCTTTGTGAACATTTATACAACGGCATGTCAACTGGTTTTAGTAAGTTCTAGGACAATTACCACCTGGACAATCACCCCCCAGGACAATTATACTCCGAGGGCAATTACCCCGGAAAATTACCCCTTAGGACAATTACCCGGCCGTGCAAATTACCCAGGACAATTACCCCCGGGAAAAAAAAAATCTGCTTTTATTATAACCAACTTATTATCAGGGTGGACTTCCCCTTTAATGATCAGGGGGTAATTTTCGGGGGTGTATTTGTCCTCGGGGATGGTTGTCCTTGGTTGTCCTTGGTTGTCCTGGGGAGGGTATTTGTCCTAGGGGGTAATTTTAAGGGCGGGGGTAATTGTCCTCGGGGGGTAATTGACCTAGGGTGGGGACTTTTCCAGGGGAATTTTCTGGGGAATTTTCTGGGGGTAATTTTCAGGGGATAATTGTCCTGGGGGTTGTTGTCCTAGGGGGCAATTTTTAGGGGGTTGTTGTCCTTGGGGGAGGCCAGTTTTCCGGGGGCGATTGTCCAGGGGTTAATTATCCTGATACGGTTTTGTTTAGGTCAGTAATGAAAAACTCGAGGCTTTTAATCATTTAGACTGGTCATCTATTCTTACACACATCCGTCAGAATGATAGATCGACATATTTTTTAAAGATTTATTTTCTTCTTGTGAGAGTTGAAAGTTCTCGATGTCCCCATATTGACGAAAATGATATCGAAATAGGGCCATCCATAGTACTTAGTTATGAGGGGTTTTTCCAGTCTATATTGTAATATACGAGGAACCCTGTTCCCCTTTTCAGGTTAAAACAAGTTAAAGATATTCTTATCCATATGATTCATGGCTACGCAACGGAAGTTGTCCAACAGACACCGAAAAGGTCAAAGATAATCATTATTCATTGATCTTTTCCATACGGGTCCCTATATATATATATAGAGAGAGAGAGAGAGAGAGAGAGTTCAGTGTTACTGCCCCCATCGCCCGCTCTCCCTCCCAGCCAACATCTACACAACACACATATTCTTGATATGATGTACAGTCCGGCTGTGGGTAGAAATTTATTTAAAAAATGTCTTTGTTATGTCAGCCGGAGACGAGCTGAATGCATGGGATGGAGGAGGGAGAAGGGTGATGGCACAGTAAATGCATGTAATATGATGATAATGGGTGTGTTAATATTTATCACCATTTATTTCTATTTTGAAATCTATTCCAATAAATGTTTCCACATGTTTTTTTTTTCTAAAACAAAATGTTCTTTATGCTGTTTTATTTTTCGGTCTAAAATGTCATTCTTTTTATGACCTGCATCTAATACTAATCTGGTTTTGTCCTGGGCTATTATGTCTCTTTTTGATGTGCAAGTTTGATCAATAAAGCGATGTTTAAAAACCCTGGAAAGATTTTTGGGAATTAAGACCCACGCTTTAGGTCCGGTAACCGTTATGAGCGCACAGTGCATTTCGATAAATAATTCGACCAGGTATACCCACTTACTACACCTGGGTCGAGTGTGGCAAATGTAGATCAATGTATTGCCTAAGGACGATCATGAAGGGGCGGGGACTCGAACCCTGTCCCTTGCGATCCAGTATCTGGTAACAAATCCATTAGACCACAACACTTCTACAAAACAAAAAGCACTTCTATACTAACGGTCAGTACATGACCTTGTTGTCTCTAGGCCACATAATAAAACGCACATGCCATGGGTATAAAATGGGTTATACCAACACAAAAAACTTATAATACGGGTTGTGTGAACGAAAGTGTTTCATATCATATATCCTGGAAAAGCCGGTGGAACAGGAACTCAACATTGTAGTACTACATGTGAGCTTCTGACCTTATGGTTTTCGGCTCGGAGATGAGGAAACGATATGACGGGTGTTTTTAAGGTCGCTGATAACTGCTAAATGAGTCAAGTTAGTGTTGTCGCAATGGCTCTACCTGAATCTCGTATAGGTTTGTGCAGTAATCATGGATTTCGGCTAGGAATATTTTGAATAGAATTTAACTAGTTTCACAACTCATTTTAAAGGGTTGCTTCAATCAGATGTTATCATTACAATGCCCACTACAAGTATACTGTTCAGAATATTCATGTCGTTTAATTGCAATCATCTTTTTATAGGACAATACTAACTTACAAAGGGGTAGCGTGTCTAGGGAATACAAAATTTTAGTGCTTTGGGACAATTGCCGCCCCCTCCCCCCGATCCGCAACCGACATTCTGCTAAATTTGTGTTGGTACCGATACAAGTCAGAGTGGAAGGTCCTCTCAAAACGTATTAGTTTTCCCATGTTCTCTTTTCAATCTTATAAAGGTATAGACCAGTTCTGGTCATTCGATTGCATTGTGAAAGAAACGTTGTGGAATCATCAGAAAAGGTTAATCATCTAGCATATAAGTATTTGTGTGTACTGCAAGGTTCTGGAATCATCAAAATGATAAAAAATTTGGCCCAGTCTTGGTAAAGTTACAAGCACTGTACACAGAAAGATGTATATGGGACTACCCTATATCTATATATATCAATTAATAGGCGGTTTCCCGGCAAAATTTGTATCATCACGTATTAGTAAAAACATATTCTTTCACATGATTGGTAATAAGAGCTTCCATTTCATTTTTTGAGAGGGGGGCGTTTCCAAAACTGGTCTATACCTTTAAACTACCATAAAAAAACGCTAATAATGATAATTATTGAATATTTCATCTAGAATGAAACTGTTACAGACGTATATGATTCAATATACAAATATCAATTGAATCTAGTATTTTTATATCATATATTTTCTTGATGTTCTTACCTCGCCTGGTCGACTGTGATATCTGTATATTGATTTAAAAACAGACCTCCAATGAGATACCCTAAAGCTGGGCCCAGCGTTGACATACCCTGAAACAGTCCTGTATAAAAGAAGTACATTTGTCTTTTAAATGAAAAGCAAAGACTAGAACAAACACGATCGAAAGTACTCTCGAAAAATCAACTCAAGGTCAATGACAATACCCTACAGTGTTATCCCATATACATTATGTTCGGATTACGTAACGGTAATACATCATTTCAGTAACGGTAATACAACATTTCAGAAGATGATGGACTGGGCTAATGAAAGAGCCTCCTGTTGATTTATTTCCAAAGTCTTTGAGATAGTGTTAACGTCATTTTGAGAATTATTGCATTATTCCGTTTTATAACAGAAGTATTCATATATATATATATATATATTATTATATTTGTCTATTCAGGTTTTGTAGGACGACCAACTGAAACCATTGGACAATCCTTGTATTTACGTCGTGAGCTTTTCGACCATATTAGCAAAATAAAGCAATGGATGCTGGAGGGAACATTACTGTAAAGTTTGAACGCAATCTGTCAATAACTCTGAGATATTAATAACAATATATATGAATTTATACAATTATTACAATGAATATGCAAGTTACATAAAACAGTTAAACAGAACTCTACAGGGAATGAAAGACACAGTCATGTGTCAGATATTACGTAATAAAACGAGAGATATCCGTGTATACAATGCCAATAAAAACAATCCAGGGTACGTTTGAAATTTCTCCTGGTATATTGTACCAGATGTGTTCTGAAGCAAAAGAGTACAATGGCAGGGTAAAGGTCGATCATAAATCCTTTATCTGCCATAGCCTCAGGACTCTGTCAGGATTATATTCTTTAAAATGTTTATGGATATTTTCTATCACTCTAAAAAATACCGTGATGATAACGAGGATACAGATAACTGTAGTTTCAGAGGGGACGTAACATGGACTGATAGAGATATCTAGTTTAGGCTCTCAGAAATTAAATGTAGATTGTAATAATAATTTTAAATTTGCAATAACAAGGTTGTGATTGTGGAAATCATAGAAACTAGATATTTCTGCACTCCTGTTTATTCATTGAAATTAATAATGAATATAATAAATGGATGTGGTACACAAGCATCGCTAGAACGAGGGGAGACGTCGGGGAAAATGTATACCTCTTTTTCGCATGTTGCACAAAAATTCGAGCCTCTTTTAGAAGGTATAAGGCCCTTTTAATATGCTTGCTGGATATTGGGGATGAATTTCATTATACTTTAATGTGCCAATATTTTGCAAAAAAAGACAAATGTATCTAAAACATGATTTTGTTAGACAACCAATTGTGCTAGAAATACGAGTCCTGTTCAGTTCAGTCAATACTTGCCCTTTTTTAAAGCAACTCATAAAACTTATCAGAGTAATTATCCAGCATTTTTCTCTCACTTACCAAAGAGCTCATGACCCAAACATAGATGTGTATGTATGTAAGAAAGTAATATGAAGTATTGGTAGAGTAGCTAAGCCATCTTCACTTATCGATCCGGATGCATACCTCATCCTTTTTCCTGAAAACGATCCTAGATACATACCAACATAGAGAGCGGATCGCTTTGTCTCGACGTTCTCATCGATATAGGTCACGCCCAGTGTGTAGATACCAGATGCACTGAACCCGTGAAGCAGCTGGGCCAGGATGAAGACACCGATGTAGCGACTGAGTCCCCCGGAGCTTGCCGAACACTCCCGATCATCGAGTGTTGCATTGGAATCCAGCGAGCAGGTGTCGATGCCTGTCGTCTGAATGAGTTACCATGGATACGAGAGGGGGTTACGATTTAGTAGGTGATGCTTGAACATTATATATTGGTTGGACCATGTTTGAAACAAGCACACAATGATGCGACCATACAAAAATGACAATTATGCTACAAGGTATAAGCAGCTGATGGAAATTATGGTGGTGTTGATGGTGAAGATGATGGAAATGGGGATGACGGTGATGATGAAAGCGATGATGGCCCCGATGATGATGTTACTTACAAAAGTGAAGGTAGATGAAAATACACTATGGAAGTGATGATATCAACCTAAGTAATGGTGATGATGGTGATGATGATGGTGATGATGATGTTGGGGATGATGGTGATGATGATTGGTAACGATGGTAATTGAGACATGAGAGTTCGATGAGGAAAATGGTAACAATAAAAGTGAAGAAGTGAAAGATAGTGTGGGTGGTTGGGGGTGATGGAGGTTGTTATGAGGGATGGAGATGAGGATGCTGATGATGACGACTACGACGACGACGACGACGATGATTGTGGAGGTGAAATCAATGGATCAAAAGAGTGTTGTTAATGACACGAAGATCATACCAATACCATGGTGCCAGGCACCAACCTGGCCTATACTCATTTAGAAGAGGGTGTGGCATTCATTTCTTGATTCAGTGTACACCAGCATTCACAATATTATTGAAATCAAGTGAAAAAAAGATGAAATTCATTGTAATTCTGTTTAACATCATGACAGTGCTTTCTTTGTACATTATATAATGGGCACAAATATCAATATCATATTTACGGACATCTGATTTAAAGAACCTATAATAAAAATGTTCTTAAACTTTCAAATAGGTTACCATCGCAAAAACAGTGTCTGTATGTACCTGGTACTCGTATGGCCCACTTGTGAAATGCGGCAACGAAAACAGGAACGAGCTCGCCGCGAAACCCAAAGCCCCTATCCCCAACCACCTCGGTTTATGCGCCCTCTCCCCGAAGTACGTCACGAAGACGACGACAAGCAGCACCCCAAAGTCGTACGCGCTCGAGATAAAGCCACTCTGAACGCTGGGGAGGTTAAACCTTCGTTCGAGCGTGGTCGTCACCACGTAAACGATGCCGTTGACGGTCATGCCTTGGGTGAAGCCGAAGAAACACAGGCAGATGAGGAAGCCGATGGGACTGTTACAGAACTTGATGAGAAAAGGAAAAGGGCGTATGAAGATAAATAATTGAATTCATTACGGAAGAAAAGGGAGGGCAGAGAGATAAACTGACATACAACATTTTATACGACTCCGGCTTTCTGTGTTAATTGATATCTCGAGAAATGAAATATACGTGACTTTGATCATTGACGTTACTAATAGATATATAACAAATTAAAAAGGAAATATGAATATTTGGGAAACCATTTGAATACCCGTCACGTCACGATCCTTGAATCCTTCTGTCATGTTTGTAATTTTACTGCCCCAATGGCCATTCAATTATCTTCACTCAATCTGTCTACATTGCACAGTAATTGGGTGATTCCATACAAAGCGCCCCGTATAATAATTATTGTGTCTTATCTTCTACTTGATCTAAAATGAAATTTGTTTGATATGGCCATTGACTATTATTGTTGGTATAAATACCCTAAGTCAATCATCACTATTATAGAGAGATTTTTCATTTTGGGATGAAATAGAAATAATAAACAAATGTCATAGCATGCAGTGAACCGTCGTATTCAAGAAACCAAACTCTATACCTGCAAGTGCTTGGGATGCCACGCCCCGATGCCACACTGTACCTGCTGCTCCTCACCTTCATCAAAATTCATACCACCGGCGGCTTCGCTATGCTGCTGTTCTTTCCTCTGTTCGGACATCGCTTCGTCCTCGTCGTCGTGCCCCTTTGCCATTTCGTGATTGCCGTCGATGAAATTGTTGACTTTCGCTGGACTATGCGAAGGATTTGCGTTCGCTTGCACTTCGTCTTCATTCACGAGTTTTTGTCTGGGTTGGTCTGCCAGGATGGCCGATGCTCAACGAAATTATCTAATTTGCTGTGAGAAGAAATAAATATATTCAATACAATCATCATCTCTATGAAAATATCCTACAGTGTAGTGGCAAAGCCTTATGGGGCACGGTGGCACGTGCCCCACCCCCAATCGAGTGGCGAAAAAAAGCAGGAATTCAAAAGAGGAGGGACAGAGATAAGGTGCCAATGACAAAAGAAGACGCCCTGACCACATCCCGCACCCTCCCCTAAACAGTAGCCTTGTGCATTCGCATTTAAATTTCCGAGCAAGACCGGTGCCGCCCCCCTCCCCCTCCCCCAAAAAAAGCATTTCAGTGCCCTCAACGGATGGGCTCATGCTACGCCACTGCTACAATGTATTGTTCTATTTTACCTTTACACTGATTAGTTGACGAAAAGATCAGACGATGACTTTGGAAAGGATATTTAAAGCGTAGCAATGGAACACTTTAAATTAAATGAGCTTGCAAAAGTAACACCATTTCGAGATAAAAACAATGAAACTGGGTGAAACGGTAGGCTACACTTTCGCAAAGCGCATCAAAGAAAACTATATTCCACCAAGCTTGTCATATAGGTTTACGGACAAACTAAGCCATCTTTCTTTAATAGCATTCCAACGGAAAGGTGCAGATTGAAATAATAATCTGAAATTCTAAATGACTACATTCTCAGTTATTTTAGATTTACAACCCCTTTTTGTTATAGAGAGTATATGCTCATACATGAAATAATTTCTATATTGAAGTTGAAATTTCCCTTTAAGTCTGTTTGAAAGATCACATGACAGGAGATAAGCTACACGATTATCAGGAGCTTGACCTGGATATGACGTCTTACGTTCAAGAACGAGAACATGAAAACAGTGACATACTTAAAAGGTGTACAAATCTCAAGGCAAAGAAACTTGACAATAAGCCAAACTGCCAAAAGTTAATGATATCGATAGCTAATTCATTACTAAGTCACGTCCGCAGTATGAAGCAATGTAAACTGAGGACCTTGTAAACTTTCAACAACAAACATGGTATTTTTGTTTTTTCTGAATAATAATATAGGCTAGGTACATGCAATAAAATGAATGGATAATTCTAGAGAATATAGGATTAATATACCTGCACATACAAATATTATGCACATTACGTAAAATTATAGGGCAATTCAAAGCAGGCGATTAACATTCAAGCTACGCTGTATCAAAATGATATAAGCTCAAATTAAGCGATGGCCTTATAGATTACAGCAAACGTTATAAGAGGGAAATAAAACCTAGACATTTGGCCTGGTTCTAAACAGAAACATAAGGGGGAAAAGGGAAACGATAGCTTAAGAATAAGCGGATAAGGAATAAGATATTGTTATGAATTTCTAACTGTTTAAATTATGGGACATATTATAAGAATTAAGTTGCATAACCCTTCATAATTATCATAACTTCATGAACTTTCCTTCCACTCATTCTGTGACTCATGCTATCTAATCATCATAACTCCAACTCGATATGATAAAGCAATTTACATTTCATATTATAGAACAAAATTACAAACACTTTCGTGAGATCAGATATTAGTATTTGTAGCAAAACATTTCCTACACGTTGGTCTGCATGACGGAAACAAATTGATGAATTCATATTACACAAAGCATGACCTCGACCCTAAAATTGAAAGAGAGAGAGAAAGAGGGAGATATATATATATAGAGAGAGAGAGAGAGAGAGAGAAAGAGTGAGAGAGAAAAGGAGAGATAGAGAGAGAGGGGGAGAGAGAGTGAGAGAGAAAGAGAAAGAGCGAGGGAGAGGGAGAGAGAGAGAGAGAGAGAGAGAGAGGGAGAGAGAACTACAACTACATACAGCAACAAACAAACTGATTCCACAATAAAGGCAGAGCTTTAGGTTCCATTCAGAATTCAAGACACTCGTAATTCACATGTAGGATTATACTATAGGCCCTATCACTAGAACAATTATTTGTTTATCTTAAATTGATATACTGATTTTTTTTTTTACTTGTCTTTTGATGTATTTACGGTCATATTCAAGGAGCTATTAGGCAAGTATGTACCCTACATACTGAATCAATACAATATATCTGGTATTTGCTCAGTAATACTGAAACTATACTGAAATTATGTATAGGTCTACAATGAATGTACTTTGCGATTAAAGAGATTGAATATTTTGATGTTGGCATTTCATTTTCTTTTATATATAACACGTTAATATTTTATGTGTGTACTGTAATAGTCAAAAACATTCGAGGCAAACTTGATAATATACTGAGCTACTGAATAAAAATACTGAAATTTATTCAGGTATACTAAACTATGCTCGAATTCAGTTAAGCATGGTGAATAATAATATATACGGGATTGTCATTATTTAGGAATAAAGAGCTCTGTGTACAGCAAATCGCATTTCGAATTGTTACAACAGATGTTAGACTGTGCTGTATATATACCGCACTGTTGAATGTACGGTTATCATCATGACGATTTGTTATACAGCAATGCAATAGACCACAAAATACGCATTATGCCTATTTCTGTGCTGTAATCACTCGTTATGAGTGGTGCTTTACAGTTGTTGCGTGTAGCGCATAACCTTGTATTTATATTCTTGCACGACTATCGAGTTGCATATATATATAGTCTATATATAATATATATAGATATTATATATACGCAATACAATACTGTAACTTGTATATATTATATACATAATATTATGTTTAGTTTTGAATAAATTGTTGATATTTTTCATTACTTGGCGAAGGTTTATAACCGAAAACTCGTATGTATATCTCCTAGGATTGAATTTAAAAAAAAACAGGGAAGAGAAAGAGAGAGAGAGCCAAAGAGGGGGAGGGGTGGCCGAGGTGAGGGGGAAGGAGGAGGGGAGGAGGGGGAGGTGAGAGAGTAAGTGAGTGAGAGATGGTGTGAAACAGAGTAACGGGAAAATGGGAGAGAGGGGAGGGGAGAGAGAGGTGGGAGGATCGGGAAGAAGGAGAGATTAAATGATAATGGAAAGAGATTACAGATTATCAAGAGAGGAAATAAATATAAATGCAATCACGCATAGTGAGAAAGAGAGAGAGAAAGAGAGAGAGAGAGAGAGAGACAAAGTTTGTGTTGAACGGATGGATAGAGCAGACACACACATAATCAATAGGGACTTTTAGATGCAAGTATCTGTGAATGTCAAATAGAAAGGATCTTTTTAACAGTGCATCTATACATGTCTGTATTACATGGGTGAGCTTATTATATCAGAAACAAACTTCATTACAGGCCTAGCTATAGACTCTCACCAAAGATAATTGCACAGCAAAAATACAGACAATATTCCCTCTCTCTCGATTCTCTCTCTCTCTTTCTCTCTCTCTATCTCTCTCTCTCTCTCTCTCCATGTAGCATAATCATTTGAAACACAGATTATTTTTTTTGGCGCAAATCTGATCAGGAAGGATGTAAATATATGATTCTCGATCGCCCTCAAAAAAGTGGATTTTGCTTCCGGCACCTGCATAACCGACCTATGTACTGAGATAAAGAAAACATTCGGGCACACTCTACAAAGATACATGTACAATGTTACTTATGGTCACACAACAATATATACTTGCAATGTTATCACAAATATTAAACATGTAAACAAACACTTACCCGGCCGTATTCCGTACGTACCTGCTGCTTCTACTAGTTCTACGCGAGCAATCACACAGACAGACATTCATCACACACCGTCAGTGAACAGCATCCTCTATCGTACGATCGTGATCGCCAAAATACATCACAAACAACACGTGCTAGCTCTTTCCGGATTCAGATTACACTTGAAACTGATAATCTTCTTTAAAATGGAAGAAAAAAACAGATGGCTTTGAATGCCGTTTGATATGTCAACGCACTCGACGGTATTATGGGCACGTTCATTTGTCGATATACACGCAGCACCTGCTACTTAACGTGGTACGATGTATTATGAATATGAGTATTCAAATGAGTTTATTTTTATGCGGCGCGCTCATCGCATCCGGGAGTTGTATAGTACGGTAAAATCGATGCTTATTCGTAGTCTACCTCATTTAGTTTTACATATATTTTTTTGTGCGTGGAAAACAGATGTTGTTGTTTTTACTTGAATGATACACAAATTAAATTGAAAGAGAGTATTAATCCAGTAAACTGACTTATATCCTGATAGAATGGTATACTCTTTCAATGCATTATCAAGTATATTGATTATATAACAAATTTGTAGGGTAATAAGTTTGTTTTACAAGACCAGCATTTAATGAATGGGACAATCCGAACGTAGTAGACAGATCACTAACATACATGTGTTTATGAGTTGAGGATGGGAGGGGGCACAAGTTTCAAGTTTCAAGTTCATTTATTCAAAACCACACAAAACATGATATAATCTTTTAAATAGAAAAGAGACTGGTAATAGTACATTAAACAACATATTAACTTGATTACATCACATAATGAATGGTTTTAGGACCCCTTTAGAAGCTAAGCTTGTGAGCGGGGCCCTATAGTCCACAAAATACATACATTAACAATATGGCTAGGTGAATAAAAAGAATGTAACGTATATTCAAGGGATGGAAATACTAAGCTAGAGAATATAGAACACACAAATACTCTCACACACGCGCGCACACACAAACACACATACACAGCAAACACACTGATGAGTATAGGTCCTCAGTGGTCAAAAAGCATTATACAAAGAAAAAAATTATGTCAGTCTTTCAAGTAGGTACGTTTTTGATAACCTTCTAAACCTAGAAAGAGTTGTACTATTTTATATATCTTCAGGCAAACTGTTCCATTCTTTAATGCAAGAGATATGGAAAGAGGTCAGAGTGACATTTGTTCTAGCAAAAGGCTGATGAATAAGACCCCTTTGACGTGTATTATAATTATGAATTTGTGAGTTCTGACGGAATAAATATTTTAACGTACATTCATGAGGCATAGAATAGCGTATAACAAAGGGGTAGAGGGGGGAAGAATGCAAGAGAGAGGGAGAGATAGAGAGAGAGAGAGCTACAGAGAGCTACAGAGAGAGAGAGAGCTGAGAGAACTTCATTGATCAATCTTTAATGTATATGGTTCTGAGAAGATAGATGAGATAATTATAAGTCGTATCTATCAAGAATGAACCATATTTTTACAATCATTTCATAAAAAGAGGTAATAAAAATTCTATTCCATCTTTATAGCCAATCGTGTACTCTAATGTGATCCTCATCCCTCCTTCTTAGGGGCCTTATTTTTCCGTATCTTACCCATTTAGCCCGATGACATGCTCCGATCGATGGGGCTCTCTCGATGGTTGACTCACGCTACGCCATTAATATAATGTTGTACTCTATAATCCAGAAATCTTTTAAGCTGATTAGCGAGGGTTTAAATTATTCTGAAATAATTTTATCACAAAAATGTTTTTTTTTTAATATATCTGATTCAGTAGAATGTCTTAATTGGCGCTGACAATTTTTTATATCATTAATTATCATGCAGTAAAATGTTTTGGAGCAAAAGTGGGACTCTAGACTTGTCACAAAGAGAAAAAAATTAACTTGTACCGGTTTTCCTGTGGTAGCGCGCAAGGGCGTCAATCCGAGTTTGAGCATGGGGGGGGGACACAATTACATGTCACCTTTACAGTTACTTTCAAAGTTATACCACGTTATGTTGCTACACGGCTTTCACGGCATGTACTTTCGTTGGTAACCGGTTCATTTATTGTCTTTTTTATCTTTGACGTTTCATTACATTATAGAGAAAGAAGACGATTCGTTGTAACGTTCTCGACTCTTTAATCCTTGTCTGTATTCAGTTTCCCCCCTCCCGCGCGAAGTGTGTAAGCTTTGTCGTTTCATTAAATTATTAGAGAAAGAAGACGATTCAATAAATCGACCAGGGGCGGATCTAGCTTTTTGCTAAGGGGGGGGGGGTGACCAAAATGAGCATCGTCCACGAGCCGCAAAGCGGCGAGCCGATTTTTTTTTTGGTTTTTGGTGCTAATTTGAACCCCGTAAGTGATGTTTTCCTGGCATCTAATAACACAATGGAGACCATAAAAAGCAGTGCATGATAACGTCTTTTTAAATCAAGTAACAGTTTAAACAATTTGACCCAATGACGATGCGGAGCATCGTCCACGAGCCGCGTAGCGGCGAGGCGATTTTTTTGTGTGTGGCTATTTTGAACCCCCGTATTAAAGTGATGTTTTCCTAGCATCTACTAACACAATGGAGACTATAAAAAGCAGTGCATGGTAACTTCTTGTTAAATCAAACCTGGGTCCCGTCTTACAAAGAGTTGCGATTGATCCAAATCAATCGTAAGTCCTCCAATCATTCGCAAGTTTGCAGTCTCCTATCTCTTATGTACATAGTTGCGATTGATATCAATCGCAAATAAGTTGCGATTAATATCAACTCTTTGTAAGACGGGGCCCAGATGAGTTGAATATCTTCTCACAATATTTGCACTTGAAAGAGTTTCTCTCCAGCGTGCGTTCTTTTTTTTTTTTGGCCGCCCAAGGGGTTAAACCCTAACCCCCGTAGATCCGCGCCTGTCGCCTCTTAATCCTTTTTTGAATTCAGTGCCCACCCAGAGCTTTGACGTTTCATTAAATAATTTATTAGAGAAAGAAGACGTTTCGTAGTACCGTTCTCGACTATTAATCCTTGTTTGAATAAAGTTTCCCTCCCGCGCAAAGCGCGGAAGCTGTGCCGTTTCATTTGATTATCAGAGAAAGAAGACGATTCGTTGTACCGCTCTCGACTCTTAATCCCTGTTTCATTAAATTTTTTAGAGAAAGAAGACGTTTCGTTGTACCGTTCTCGACTCTTAATCCTTGTTTGAATTCAGTTCCCCTCCCGCGCGAAGCGCGGAAGCTTTGACGTTACATTTAATTATTAAAGAACTTCTTTTCTGACAAAACATAGGGGGACATTTCACCACCTGAAAATTCGTGGGGACGTGTCCCCCCGTCCCCCAGGATTGACGCCCCTGCAAAATAACGTATAAACAGTGGGAACACTTTAGTTCAGCTGGCAACTTTTGGAAAGTTATTTTTAAAAAAAATTATTTTAAAAAGGGAACACAGAGAAAAAGAGGGAAAGAAAAAAAAAACAGATTTTAACCCCAAATCGTGGGGGGATATTTCACCACCTGAACATTCCTAGGGGGGAATATGGGGGACGTGTCTCCCCGTTCCCCCTAGGATTGACGCCCATGGTAGCGCGCAATTCGGCTCAATCAACAAAAAGGAGAAAAAGCATTAGCGCCAGCTACCGAACAAATGGGTAAACTTGGTTGATTTACAACTAATGTACAGCGAGAGAGCGCTCCCACATCCCTTTCTCTCTCTCTCTCTCTCTCTCTCTCTCTCTCTCTCTCTCTCTCCTTTCCCCTATATCCCAATCTATCTTTTTATCTCTCGTTTCCCTTTCTTCTCTAAACATTATTTTTACATCGCTCTTCTGTTACCTCCATCTCCCTATTTCTCTACAAACTGACAAATCTTCTCAACATCTCTCTCCTCCCCCCCCCTCTCTCTCTCTCTCTCTCTCTTTCGCTCTTTCTCTCATTATCTCTCTCGTACACACTCTTTCCTGTCTGATACATTTTGATTCCCAAATGCTGAAATAAACAATATTTTGTCATTGATAAAACCACGTTTTTATTTACAAACAACACTGAGTTCATCAAACGATAAATACATAATGATCTATCGAAATGTTACACTACATGTTATAGTCATGACAGTAAGGTAATATCATGTGAATAAACTAGATGTGTAAGAATATATGCTACTTTCTAGGAACACGACATTGACTAAGGATTTCGTATAATAAACTATGACTAATATATAAAGTTGAAGAGCAGGTTGATTTCTGGGAAAGGTGAAAATAATTTGTGAGCGTTTTTATTCTTTTAAAGATAATTTAAAAGAGAATCATAGAAAAAATAACCCATGAAATGGATAGGCGTTGAAAAGTCAATACGAGGAAGGCCCCTGTTCTATTTTCACGTTAAAATGATCAGCACAATAATGGCGGGGACCCAAAGATTATGATAATAAGATCAGCATGCTTCAGGATTCTAATTCAAAATAATGCCAAATTGTGGGGTGTGGGATTGGGTAACAATTTAACAAACAGGGGGACTCAGTATGTATATTTTAATGTCATAAGAAGGTAAACCGAAAAATAGACATGGAGTGAAATTAACCCGTTCAGCTCGGGAACCGAGATTTCTCGGGCCCCGAGGTACCTACTCACAAACGGGAACCGAGATTTCTCGGGTCCGAGCAAGGGCTACTTTCGTTGCATAAAAGTACATCTATTTACCTTCTAAATACAATATAAATTACCTGTATACAAACATTGAACCCTTGGCTACATGCACCTCATTTTTTACCGACTGTAGTTGCGTACTTTTTGTTTTATTACAAGTTTAGCATGAAAATGCTAAGTCCTCTTTCAGGATATTCGTATAGAAGGACATGCAAGTCAGTTTACGTTATTTTCATAGGATTTTCGGATTCGCTGGGTCTACTATACCTAGGACTCGACTGTGTATATATACGTATAAGCGCAAGCCGGACATTATGATTTTACAAGCAGCGAATTCCACACTCGCTCAGGATACCTTTGTATACGGCACGCGCGCTCTCAGCTCAGGTCACTCATGCGTATATTGAGGAGATTAGCTAGTCTCGATATAGTCCATCCCATTATTTCAATTCAAGGTTGTCGGCTATTATTTACTTATCTTGCCATAAAGTGTCGGAGTCACAGAGTTTTTCTATTTGGTACAGTACAGTAGAGAGAAAAAACAGAGAGAACAATCATTTCTCATAATAATAATAATAATAATAATAATAATTGTGATTTATATAGCGCATAATAATCATCGATGATAATCCTCTATGCGCTTTACATTTATACATTACTGTTACATTTATACAACTTACATTATCACATACATATTACATATTAGGCCTACATTATTACATACATATTATAGATAATTACATTATTACATACAAATTACAAATCAGCTTTCTGTCTGTGACATTTTACTTCATCACATCTTCTTGTTCATTCCTTTATCTTTACCACCTATACCCCCGAAAAAACAGGGTTATCTGAAGCTATATACATAACATGTAGTATACAAGGATCATCAATGCTGTATGTCAGGTTCATTGTGAATCAATTATACCCTTCCGCTCTCTTCTATTGTTGGAGTTTATAACCATGACAACGACCTTTACCCTTGGCCACGTCCTTTGTTCTTCTTACGTAACTTAGCTGAAGGTGCATTGGCCTAAGACATAACTCTTTTCGTATATTCTATATAGGTCCCAAATACTTGCAAATATTTCTGTGTCATTTTTGTTTGTAGGGTGCTTATGCTATTGAAATTTTTGTAAATGGAAGAGCAAGTTTCATTCTTTCACTTATAATGTTGTCCACCTACTTCCAGATAACCTTTTTGTGCTGAAGTATAATGTCCGATGTATATTATTTCCGTCAATATATCATAAACTTTTTTTCTTCATATCAATTTGATGCAGCAGAGACCTACACTCAAGTTTTACTTTTTATAATTTTTATTGTACAGATAGACAGTGAGAAAGAGAGAGAGAGAGAGAGGGGAGATAGAAAGTTGGACGTAGTCTGTTACTGTATTTTTATTATGATATTTGTCTCTCCGATCAGCCCCGCCCCCACCCCTTAGCTCTGATTTGTTTTTCCGTTAGTTTCTCTCTTTTTGTTTGTTTATATCTTATCGCTAAAGTATAATATCCGACCTAAAATAGTACCGTCAATATAGCATAAATAAACATTTTTTCCATATCAATTTGATGCAACAGAGATTTACATTCCAAAGTATTACTTTTTATGATTTATATTGTACAGTAATATCCTTCTCATTTCGACATCATCAGCCGCTCTCTATTTCGTTCCATATTATAAATATATGGTATAATTTTGACTGTGAACTCATCAGGGATATGTTATAATAATTGATCTCAAGGAAGGAATGATGCAGGCAAACAAGTAAATGGCGGAATATAAAACAATATGAAAGATGGAAACGACATTGACAGATAGACAGTGAGAGAAAGAGAGAGAGAGAGAGAGAGGGGGGGAGAGATAGAAAGTTGGACGTAGTCTGTTACTGTTTTTTTTATTATGATATTTGTCTCTCCGATCAGCCCCTGCCCCTCCCTAGCTCTGATTTTTTCTTTTGTTTCTCTTTTCTTTTCTTGTTTATATCTTTTCGCTAAAGTATAATATCCGACGTAAAATAGTACCGTCAATATAGCATAAATAAACATTTTTCCATATCAATTTGATGCAACACAGATTTTCATTCCAAAGTATTACTTTTTATAATTTATATTGTACAGTAATATTCTTCTCATTTCGACATTATCAGCCGCTCGTTTTCTATTTCGTTCCCTATAATAAATATAAGGTATTTGACTGTGAACGTTATCAGGGATATGTTATAATAATTTATCTCAAGGAAGGAATGATTCCGGCATACAAAGAAATGGCGGAATAGAAAACAATAAGAAAGAAGAAGATGGAAAACGATATTGACAGATAGACAGAGAGAGAGAGAGAGAGGGGGAGGGAGATAAGAAGTTG
Organism: Mesocentrotus franciscanus; assembly: GCA_037976565.1. Taxonomy (NCBI): domain Eukaryota; kingdom Metazoa; phylum Echinodermata; class Echinoidea; order Camarodonta; family Strongylocentrotidae; genus Mesocentrotus; species Mesocentrotus franciscanus. The sequence goes on from CP137668.1 coordinate 14,873,824, forward strand.
GACGTAGCATGTACTGTATTTATTATTATATTTGTCTCTCCGATCATCCCCCGACTCCTCCTGCTCTGATTTTTTTCTTTATTTTCTCTCTTTTTTGTTTGTTTATATCTTTTCGCTAAAGTATAATGTCCGACGTCAAAAAGTACCGTCAATATAGCATAATAAACATTTTTTCATATCAATTTGATGCAACAGAGATTTAAATTCAACAGTTTTACTTTTTATAATAATATTCTTCTCATTTCGACATCATCAGCCGCTCGTTCTCTATTTCGTTCCCTATGATAATTATAAGGTATATAACTGTGGACTCATCAGGGATGTGTTATAATAATTTATGTCAAGGAAGGAATGATACCGGCATACAAGCAAAGGCAGAATAGAAAACAATATGAAAGATGAAGATGGAAATTGACAGATATACAGAGAGAGAGAGAGAGAGAGACATAGAGAGAGAGACAGACAGACAGAGAGAAGGGGGAGATAGAAAGTTGGACGTAGCCTGTACTGTATTTATTATTATAAATTTGTCTCTCCGATCACCCCTTCCCCTCCAGCTCTGATTTCTTTCTTTAGTTTCTCTGTATTTTGTGTGTTTATATCTTTTCGCTAAAGTATAATGTCCGACCAGGGAGGTGGACCGCTAATATAGCATATAATAACCCTTTTTTCCACATCAATTTGACGCAACAGAGATTTACATTCAAAAGTTGTATTTTGTATAATTATTGTACAGTAATATTCTTCTCATTTCGACATTATCAGGCGCTCGTTCAGTGTTTTCCTTCTCCATATCGAGGTTATGCATGGGTTATGGTATAATAATTTATCTGAAGATCGAACGGAATGCTTTCGGAATAAAAGCAAATAGCGGAACGGAAAACAGTACCAGAGATGAAGATGGAAAACGGCGCCGAGAAAGCGAGCGAGCGAGAGAGAGAGAGAGAGCGAGAGACATAGATTATAGAGAGAAAAAAGAGAGAGAACAATCATTTCTCATAATAATAATAATAATAATAATAATAATAATAATTGTGATTTATATAGCGCATAATAATCATCGATGATAATCCTCTATGCGCTTTACATTTATACATTACTGTTACATTTATACAACTTACATTATCACATACATATTACATATTAGGCCTACATTATTACATACATATTATAGATAATTACATTATTACATACAAATTACAAATCAGCTTTCTGTCTGTGACATTTTACTTCATCACATCTTCTTGTTCATTCCTTTATCTTTACCACCTATACCCCCGAAAAAACAGGGTTATCTGAAGCTATATACATTACATGTAGTATACAAGGATCATCAATGCTGTATGTCAGGTTCATTGTAAATCAATTATACCCTTCCGCTCTCTTCTATTGTTGGAGTTTATAACCATGACAACGAGCTTTACCCTTGGCCACGTCCTTTGTTCTTCTTACGTAACTTAGCTGAAGGTGCATTGGCCTAAGACATAACTCTTTTCGTATATTCTATATAGGTCCCAAATACTTGCAAATATTTCTGTGTCATTTTTGTTTGTATATACTTTGTCAATACTTACAAACTATAATTGTCAAAATTTGCAAATACTTACAAACTATTACGTTTCCCTATCATCTTCCGTTCTATATAGAATCATATCTGTTTTATATTTATTTGTTGTGTACTTTTCATATTTTTCTTGTCTCCCTCTTCATGACTTCTTCTATTTTCGTAGGGTGCTTATGCTATTTAAATGTTTGTAAATGGAAGAGGAAGTTTCATTCTTTCTCTCATAATGTTGTCAACCTTTTTGTGCTAAAGTATAATGTCCGATGTATAATATTTCCGTCAATAGCATAATAATGAACGTATCATATTATTTTGATGCAACAAGGTTTTCCATTCAAAAGTTTTACTTTCTATAATTTTTGTACAGTAATATTCTTCTCATTTCGACATTATCAGCCGCTTGTTCTCTATTTTCGTTCCCTATAATATCTAAGGTATATGTGTTCATTACCAGGGGTATGTTATAAGCATTTATCTCAAAGAAGGAATGATGCCGGCATACAAGCAAATGGCGAAACGACATTGGCAGATAGACACAGAGAGAAAGAGAGAGAGAGGGGGGGAAAGCTGGACGCTCTCTGTGTATGTATTATTATGCTTTGTGTCTCTCCGATGACCCCCCCCCTTCCTCTGAATTTTTCTTTAGTTTCTCTTCATTTTTCTTTTTCTTTTTTAAATATCTTTTCGCTAAAGTATAATGTCCGACGTATATAATGCCGTCAATATAGCATAATAAGCATTTTCTTCGTATCAATTTGACGCAACAGAGATTTATACATTCAAACTTTTACTTTTTTAATTATGTACAGTAATATCCTTCTCATTTCGATATCAGCCGTTCGTTCCATTTTTTTCCTTCATATTATTGTATAATAATTTTTCTCAAAATCTAAAGGAATAATTTCGGAATAAAAACAAATAGCGGAACGGAAAGCAGTACGAGAGATGAAGATGGAAAATTGCGTTGAGAGAGCGAGCGAGCGACTCGAGAGAGAGAAGCAATCATTTCTCCTATCATCTTTTGTCTGTCACATTTTACTTAATCACATCTTCTTGTTTATTCCTTTATCTTTCCATGATTGTTATATTTTTGAATGAATATTTCAGATAGGGTAAAATCTGGTTACGCGTTATATACAAATTATGAATAACAATTCTTATTTAGGAGTATGTCGAAACGTGCTCTCAAAAATCGCGGGACAGAAAACAGTATGAGAGATAAAGAAGGAAAACGGTTTTGAGAGAGCCAGAGAGAGAGACAGAGAGAGACAGAGAGAGAGAGAGAGAAATTTGAGCGCATCATTATATTATTGTCAGTATTATTATGCTATTTTGTCTCTCCCATCACCCCCACCCTAAGCTTTGCATGGTTCTTCTTTAGTTTCATTTTATCATGTTTACATATTTTCGCTAAAGTATAGTGTCCGACGTATATTATAACCGTCAATTTAGGATAATAAACTGTTTCATATTAATTTGATGCAACAGAGATTTACATTCAAATCTTTTACTTTTTAAAATGTTTGTATTTTCCTCATAAAATTTATTATCTAAATAAAATGAGAGTGAGAAGAAAAAAGAAGAAGAAGAAGAAGGAGAAGAAGAAGAAGAAAAGATAACGAAGCACAAAAGCCTAGAAGAGCTGAAAGAACTTATACAAACCAAAACCTATTAGAGGCTTGGAGTACGGGAGAGGACGGGCGTGCAAATTGCTCTCGACGCGACGAAGCCAGATTGCTAAATGATCTGCGCATGCGCTAGGTTCCTGCTCGTCGAAGCCACTGGCCAGGCTTTAGCTTGCTTGAACGCACACGCATTGTGCGGCCCGCTGAACACTCGCACGCTACGGCAGCGAACGGGTCGAGTCTTCGACTTTTATTCTCGTTTGTGAGGCAACTATCAGGCTGAATAATTTCGGAAGGAACGGGTTAAGAATTCAGATTAAATACGAAATTGGCATCACACAATCTTATTACAAAGAATTTCTAATGTCAAATTAAAAAGATTTAATCCTAGTTCGAATGAAGATGGAAATCATACTCTGCTTCATTTTATGACGCTTTTTCAGTCTTTCCCAAATATGGTGTACAGACAAACAATTTAAAAGACAAACATACAATTTTCAGCTTGATAAGTACTTCTAAAAGTGTGCAAAATCTACATAGTTAGAGAATTTCTGACTTAATTTATTGCTACATTTTCTTTCGCTTAACTGTAAAAAACTACAACTTACTGATCGTTAAATACTTATTTCTCACTCTCTATATGCCACATAAATTTTAAAACAAAACGGAATAAATGCATACATCATAATAATGACGGCTACGTCGTGATGCTTCAATTCTATTGCGCAAATCAAGGATTTTCAAGCACATCAAGCCACAGATTCAGCCCCTAGGTGCATACGCAAATTCCATTTAATGGCCGAGAGGTGCAAAAGCTTTTCAATACTCTTAAGCCGTTTTGAACCTTGCGCTATTAAAACAGCGCAAGGTTTCGTTATTGTTTTCTTTTTTTGGGGGGGGGGGACTGGGGGAGGTGTTAATAGAAGTTGAGGCGTCAGGCCACTGCTCTTATTTGTCAATCAGAATAATTTATGGCACAGAGCGTAGACCAGCGGTTCTCAACTAATTTGAACAGGACAGAAATATTTTTAAAATTACATTGAAGGTCAGTATTTCACAAACCGTACATAGAAAATGACCTATCCAGCATTTTGTCCTGGGGCGGTGGAGCATTGCGTTATTAGGGACTTTTAGATTTGCACGTCGACGTAGTGGACTGCCACGTGTGCCATTCTTTCAAGGCACTGGCCCGTGCCCGGCAGTGCCTTAAAAGGACGTCACATTACCTTAAAAGGATGTCACCGTGGCAGTCCACGTTCTCGTCGTGTAAAATCTAAAAGTCCCTATTACCCATGCTTATCAAGTCGTCTATACAGGAATTTGTACATGTACATGAATAACTAGTGATTCAACGCAATATTCGCGCTGTTCAGTTTGCTATTCGTAAGACGTCACAATGACATGGTGCGTCAAAGACGTCAAACCATTTTTTTTTTTCGATTCATGTGTGTACTCGTAGATGTAGTAATCTTCCAGGTCATTGCAAGGCATGCTATTACACCGATTTCCGGACAAACAAATTAAATCATTGCGCATGGCCATTGCACCCATGCGTCAATAAAGTCTGTGAATCAAGCATGCGTCTTGCGACTTGCATGGATGATGCCGTAACATTAACGCATCACATGTAGATGTGGAAAGGATTCTTCTAACCAACGGAATCATTAATTTAGCGCAGTGGATTGACGCCTCGTGTACATTATACTCGATGCATACGATGCGCTACTCCACTGCGGCAATATATTCGTTCAATTTTAAATGATTCATTCAGCTAAAAAGCTAAAAAGCTAAAAAAAAAAAAAATACACAATCATTGGTTTGTATAGATTTGTTTAATCTTTTTCGACATCAATGTTCTGTTAACGCCGTCCTCTGCATATACCCGACTGTCCTTAAACGGCGTAATGGGAATGACGTAACGTCTACACCGAATCGTGATTCACCAGGGAATTGTTTTTCGTGCAGGAGCTTTGTGGAAAATTTCGTTAAATAAAACAGTTTTACCGCGGACCTACTTGACAATTATTACTGGTCCAAAGAAAAAGATATTATCGTACTAAAATGTTCATCTAGTTTTATACAGCTGGTATTTCTTCATTCACATATAATCATGGTAATGGCGACATTTTGATAATCTGGTAGACATTTAGACAAGATATTTAAAAAAAAACTTATTTTTTGGAAGAATCTAATACAGACTAATCAACTAGATAAAGGTAGGCCTACTTTAATATCTATTATCAGTAAGTGCTTATACTATACCTTATATTAGGAATTAGCACGACTTTACACACATCTTCTGTTTGAACAAAATTAGAAAAAGGAAAAACAGTTTCATAATTTCAAACATGCTTTACCGGTCAAAACGACGCTCAAAATGTTTCTTATAATGATTTCAAATGCACATACAATGCCTAGTACTGCACTGATTATCTAGTAACAATAGTAATGTGTACACATCGTCAAAGATATTAAAACACCCTGAATGATCTTTAGATACATTATGAAATATTCAAAGACAACACAATTTAAATCACACTTTCAATACGAGTGAATACACACGGCCATAAGTAATATACAATTATAATATTTTATAAAATATCGTCATCATAGATTATTGTATACATTTTCATATTACAAATACAACCATGTTATTTTCCGCACACCGCACGAGAGTAAGTTTCTGATGAGATATCCAGAGTAGACTGAATGAGAACACGCTGTTTGAATTTAATGCACGTTGCATTCGCTGCGTCATTTTGATTGCGTTATTATGCCTGCGCTAATCGATCATGTGAAGCCATTATTAGCTCATACGTCAGTAATTTTAATTGCTTGTTTCCATGTTCATTTTGCCAACACTTTTTTAAACGATATCTTTCTAACACGATGCGTCAAAGATTGCACCACCCGCTGACGCAGGCCTACGTCAGGCAAATGACGCCTCGTGTGCAACGGGCTTTAGGGTAGAGGGAGTCAGGAAAACAAAAACCAACATGATGTCACTGGTGAATATATTACTGTGTCAACGGGTAACCCAGGCATGGTAGGCGGATGGATCAAGGAGCGCGACCTTTCGGCTCGTTTGAAAAAATGATATCTAAAAAAGGAAAAATATGTCCGAACAAAAATTGCTCCACGTCTCGTTACGTTACATTATTATGTTAATTCGTGCGTCAAGGTTACGTTCAGTGTTATGTCAAGTCATGTCAGGTCTCTTTTATTCAGTCAGGTCTCTTATATTCAGTCATGCAAGAAACGACTGGATCGAACAATCGTGAATCATATATGGCATTTTAGGGTATGGGTTTTCCAAATATTATTGATATCAATTACCCCACTTCAAGTCATGTTTTTGATGCTTTTTCGATTTAATGACTGATATGGGAGCAGATAACTTTAAACATGCGTTATTCTTCTATGTGAAACCTTCTTCCTTTACACTCATGATAAGGCTAGAAAATTGAAAAATCCATTACTGTTTGTCATCAGGTATAAGGCGCCTTGGAACCAATCCATTTATATATACTCTGATCATTTTGAAAACCACAATGGGTATGGCATTTTTGCCTGATGGCCAGACGCCGAGTTACTTTTCTGAATGTCTTTGTATTATTTGATCAACAAGGAAAGCCACAAAGCATCCTTATTGCTACAGAGCTGTGTCTGAGTTCATTGTTGACGGTGAATTGCGTCGTAGCGCAACAAAAGTACTCTGAGGCGCCCTCAACGATGTAAACAAAGTGACACTTGGTCGATGATAGTTGTTGCCCCGGTTGTGGTTGTTCATATTCAAATTCTCACTCTTTTCGCAGCAGTAACTGCTCTGCTTGTGGCAACATTTTGAGAGGTTCTTACGGTAGACCGTGCTCATGGCAAAGACGATGTACGGGTCGAGGCACGCGTTCAAGAGCGCCGAAATAGCGGATATCTCGTCAAATATTTTGCTGTGCGGCTTGTCCTTACCGTAGTTATGCATTGCCTGTTTGTAGAGGCGGTAGACAAAATAGGGCATCCAGAAGATGGCAAAGGACACAGTGATAAGGACAAATATCATGGCGAGGCGACGTCGCTGGGAAGTCTGTCTTCTGTTATTCCCGTCCTGTCTCGTATTGTTAAGCATGGTATGACTGCTTTTGTAGAGTGTCATCGCTATAGAGACATAGAGGGTACTGATCACCAGTAACGGTACGAAGTACATGGTGAAGAAGCTATACAGGTCGAAGAGAAGTCCTCGTAACTCACCCAGGCGGATAGTACTGCATATTGGCACGAACGCGGGGATGTAGGAGAATAGAGCCATGGGGATAGATAGGACGAGGGCCACAACCCACGTTACCAGTACACCCACCACCTTAACGGTTCTGCCGTTGATCTGCCTGGACTCCAGACCTCGAACAACCGCCATGTAACGCTCTATGCTCAACGCTGTCAGGGAAAGGATGCAGACATACTGCGCGACCGTTTCGAAGTAGGTATGCATCTTGCAGGCAACCAGTCCAGCGCTCCAGCAAAGTGGCTGAAGGAGCTTATTAACATAGACGGGTCCACGCATCAGGATGTATATCAGGTCCCCTACGATGACATTGATGAGGAAGATGTTGGAAGGAGTCCGCAGGGATTTGTTGAGGCATGTGATGACCAAGAGACCGATGTTAGCGATGGTGCCCATGAACATCATGATGCAAATGAAGATGACGCTGGCAAGGTAACTGTAGTCCACATCACTACACCACAACGACCAGTTGTTGGTTTCGTTGCTGGTGTTGTCACTGGAATAGCTGGTGAAATCACTCATTGAATCCATGGCGGACCTTCCACATTTACTTGATAATCATCCACTTTCCGATGTTTTATATTTTCCTCAGCTGGATGGTACTATCAATCATTCAATGAAATATGTTTATAATTATGATACTTCAGTTTTAAAAATCAATCAATCCTCTTCAGGGGCTATGCCGTGGTCATTAAGTAAATCGCTTCAAATAGTCGAATAACGTAGTCTGAAGATATGGAGAACACTGTATATGATGAGATTGAACAAGTTTTATTCCATTTATGCGGGCCCCTTCCTTTAACAAATGTCAAGGATAGTAGGAAGTAATCCAACACGGTTTAATTTGTTCCAGTACTTGTCACGCGCTTTTCACATAAAAAATAGGGGAAGTCGTGGAATCCTTTTTCATGCCAATGCACTGCTTCAATTCACTGTGTTTATAAAAGCGGTGTACTAACACTGAATCACTGTCTCTTAGTTTTTAATGATGAAGATGAAGATGATGCGGAAGAAACTCTTGGAGGAAAATGCCAGTTGCCGTAGGAGGACAGAATATAAATACACTTCTTAGAGCAGGCTGGCGGCGTCTAGCGGCTCCAAGCACACCATCCCTCTGATTCCCGGGCGTAATACCGTCTGTAATGCCGCAGACAGACCTGATAGTGAAGAGAAAAAAGAAGGACAAATTGTTGAAAGATAAAATCCGGCCTGGGAAAACTTTCTCAGTAATGTTTACATATGAACAGAAAATGATCGCTTGACGTCGTAAACATGACGTCGAATTAGTCTAAAGCACATGGCGGAATAATCGGATGTCGCCTTTAAGGAAAATATAATATAGAAGAGTTGTGTGCGTGTTGGCCTACGCCATAGACGCCCAATGGCAGATTGATAATATATGATACAATAATACTATAGTGAAGGGTGATCTTCTTAACCTGATCATTTTTCCTATAAATTTTGCACTTTTGTAGATGATGATATTTTCTTCTCTTTTCCCCTTCATTTTTTCTGTATTTTTGTTATTCTTTATAGATAGAAATTACGTGAAAGTCCTGTTATTTCACCGTCTACGGTCGCATTATCGTATTATAAACCGTTTCTGTAAGATACAGACCTGTGTCTGTACGGAATCAAAATACCTCTCATACATTTCTTTTAAACAATTCGCCGTTGCTGATATAAGATGGGCTGTAAGAATAAAATGCATTTCTAAATAACATCTTTCTCCTCACCTGAAACAAGACAATATTTTCATGATTTTTAGCATTGTTTTGGAAAAAATAATACTTGGAAATGGCGTGGTCCTGACTTTTCTTAATGAGGGAAAACCGGACAATCAAAAACTTATTTCATAGATATCTTGCATTCATATATTTCAAAGCAGTCAAACATGTCAAAATTATTTTTCATACTTAGATAAATCATTAATCAATACCATTTTTATTAGTAATAAGATTATACCATCTGCATCTGATTGGTATCGGCCAGTACAATGATTATTATTTGATTAATACAAATAATATAGTAACAAAATAAGACAGGAAAATCATCTTGACGTCCATTTACCACAGATGTCAATGGATTTACTCCATCTAGGCAATCCTGTGGAAGATTCACGTACGAAAAATCATCTCACATAATGAAAGCATCGGGCCCCATCAAATTCGTTGTTTCTATTTTGGTTCCCGCATCACGTCTTAATTCCATTCCGAATAATCTTTCGAGAATACGAACAGCTCTATTTTGGATTTACAACACCAAACACACCGACAATATTCTGAATGGTCGGTGGGGGACTGGTGTGACCGTGTGACTGCAATAACAAACGGTTGAGGTTATATTGACCGATGATACAAAATTCCAACGAAATAGATCTAGAAAATACGGAAATGGTTTAACAAGTACAAAAGGATGGAAATAACATTTACTCTAAGTAAATTTAGAATAGGTATATCACCCTCTTGATATTTCTATCTCATTATTTTAGGAAAGTGCAGAAAATAGGCTCATGAACCCGATTTTAAATCCTGTTTTTGTATCAAATGGCAAGTCAGACCAGGGAGGTGGGAGTTAACTTCCACCTCCCTGGTCAGACATAATGTCACCAAAATGACGTATCAAGAAGCCAATGTCAGTAAGAAAATAATTAGCGCAGCCAATATAAGGCCATTAAATAGATATACATATGTGACGGTTGGACGTGAAACCCGTCCATGACAGAGCCTATTCCCAAAGACAAGTGGAAAATATCAAAGCTACATCAAGGAATTCAGCTGTCATTAAGCGCTCTAGCAATAACGAAGCCATCTTAACCATGTTGACTTCGTGATATTATGTATCCCTTTTGTGCGAATGGGGATTTCGTACAATATTTTCCCCTGCTTTTATACTTAATTGACAAAAGTAGGAACGAATAACAGTAGTTATTTAAATACGTTTATCTTCTTTCCTCTTGTCTATTTGTATTCCTTTGAGAGTGATCTGGAAAGTTAGATGCAGAGCTAGTCCCGAATAACAATAATGGTTTCATCCATTTAATTACCGAACAAACTGATCCACATGAACCAATCTATCACTCGGGATTTTTTTGATAATCGAGGTAATATATAGTATGATGCCCTCTCTTGTTTCTTCCCACGAGGCTGATAGGAATGGCTTAAGCTTCGTATTAAGGACATATTAACGTATCATTATTTTCATGTGCAGAATCAGTAATCATGGGCAGAATTCCCATTCCCACATATTCAATTACTGGATATTGCTACCTCTTCGTAGAATTGTTTCACTATTGATATGTGACTTTGTTTGTTTCCGGTGTCCATTGCCTCTCAGCACATCTTAGGCTGGCTGTTTTGGGGAATGAGCGAGTCAGGTGACGATACACATTATCACATAACTACCGAAAGGTATGGCATCAAACTAAATCTTGTATAGGATATATTCAAAAGTATGACGAAAAGAAGCTAAAAAGTTTAGACCGAACTTTCCTGTCACGATTATGTGAAGGCCCATATACCCAATTATGTGTGCCGTGCTTGTGATTTTCAGAAAGATTGAGTCTTTTTTTTCTTCTTTTTATCATTTCAAAACCTCACACTATACATCAATTATTTTGTACTACATGATTAGATTTCCATCTGAATTGAAAAAAAGAATCAGAAGAAATGACAGGTTTACTCAAGTTACGCAAGAATTTATCCTTAAGCATGGAAACGCTATATGTTTCATGAAAGTGTAGGATTTACAAGAACATCGAAAACCCAAGAAGCGTTGTGACGTAGGAAAGAAGGGAAACAACAACCACAAGAAATTGAGAAGTCTTCCTGACCTATCAATGCGGCGTCATATTGCCGATTTTTCTTTTCGCTTTCCCCCAAAGAAATCAAGATAATTTACAAGACACAAAGTCGTTGTCTTTGTCCTTCATCCATCCCAGCATCTCAAAACTTAGTGTCTCTTCAGAAGAAAACTTCCACGACAAAAAGACTAAAATATACGAAACTCACGTCGCCATTGCAAATTGATATATGTGAGTCCCTCCTACATCATCGCTGTCGCTTCGGGCATCTTCGTCGTGAGCAGAAACATGATAATATTTAGACTGAATTTTAATTTTTTTTTCCTGCGCAATCAGTGATGTAATGTGTCCCTTCTGTTCGTTTTCTTGTGGACTATTTCGGCTATGATCGAAATTGGTGAAGTGTGTATGATATAGTTAATGAGAATATTATCCCTCGAGTAGACATGAATTATCATGATAATCACTGTGAATTAAAAGCAGCTGGTGGATTCCCGCGTAGATTAGAGTAAACGAGATGATTTGTGGTGATTTTCTTTGTGTGTGCGTGCGTGCGTGCGTACTTGCGGGTGTGCGTGAGTTGTGTGTTGGCGTGTGTGTGGCGATATACAACAGAGGGGGAAAGAGAGGGGGGCGGCAAGCAGACCAAGGGTATCGTGGTAAGTGATCAGTAGAGTATAGATTGAAGAGAAGTTTGAACTCTGGGAAAGGTGAAGAAAGAAAATCATTATTTTTGGGGTAGCGTGAAAGAACATCATAGAAAAAATTCCCCTGAAAAGGATGCCTCTTCAAATGTTCATATATTGGACATAATTATGACAACTTATAGCAAACATGGCTGAAGTGTGTCGGCCACACTTTCATCATGTTCATGCCACATTTGTTTATAGTCATATTTACACATTTACACATGTAATTTTTAGCAAGAACGTGCCAATTTGATATCATTTTGAGGATTCCAAAACCGTATCCCGATGTGCTACATGATCAACCTTTTCTTATTGCTTCCAGACAATTTCTTTCACAATGCAATTGCATAACCAGAACTCAACTTTATGTGTAGGTGGGATTACGAACGTATGAGCTACATATAGATCCTTAGTAGATCAGTTAGTTAAATTACCCACGCAAAAGATAAAAACAAACACATAACTTCTAGATCCTTGTAGTGAGAACATTTAGAAATTCGTTCGTCAAGGCTTATTCTCAAAGGGGATGTTTCGTCGAGTTCTACTTCCATTGTGGCGGGTCGATTATTTTTGTCCGTCATGGGGTCAATTTGTTTTTATTGTTGCTTACGTTGATTAGTTTTGTCTGTTCTTGATTTGTTTGTTTGTTTGTTTGATTTTTGTTCGTTTTGTTTTAAATGTCAAGACCTTTGTTTTGTTTTTAATGTTGTTTTATTCTTTTCTCTCAACAAATGAAATTATTACACAAGACTTAATGCAATGATACTTGACCCCTTCAATACTATATATGAATGTGATACCTTATATTTTATTATATATATATATATATATATATATATATATATATATATATGTATATGTTTAAAGGCACAGTAGGTCCTACTTCCAAAACGATTTCTTATTATATTTCTTTTAGGCTCGTCGGCCAACCTACGATATTAATGGATGCCATGGAAGGAACTATTTCATACAGGTAAAATAAATGGCAATCACTGTTTTATCTTAAATAAAGCGTTTAACATTTTAATTCTGTCTTCGGTGTATATGAATGCAACGTACATGAACTGTTCATATCTGTGGTTGTAGTTCTCAAGATTCATGAATGATTTTTTTTTCTTCAGATTTAGAAGATTTCAAATTGAAAACATTTATATCCTTTTCGCAAAAGTAAAAAACACATCAAGTAAGTCTTTACAATTAGAGGTATAGGTTTTCGTGAAAGCGCAATGCTCAACAAAACGTATTAACAAATAACTTCCAATCGATGTTTTTTTTTTAATTTGTGGAGGTAATTTTGTTACTATTTACATGGCCCTTAAAGAGGAACACTTACAAATTTGCCTTTATTGAGCTGATTGTTGAAGAATAAAACATACAATGTTCCTGTACTGTTTCTACCATTGAATCTGAGACCCTCTACGCTGTGATAACAACTGTACTGCCAGGGGGTGATCCGACTTTTGCTCCAGCGACAATTAACTCGTGGCTTTATTTCTGTAAAACTATATGGTTAGTGTAAGGGTTTTAGCTTAGGTTTAGGGTTAGGGTTAGTCCAGAATTGCCGTTAGGAATCTGATAAGTGCAGGAAATTACCGTGGAGCAATTGTCACAGGAGCAAGTGTCGTACAACCGCCAGGGGAATTGAAAGGATTCTCGAATTCGACAAACACAAGCTTTCGAGTACACGGAACACAGAAAACTAAATATTTCCGCTTGTTTTGTTGTGTTTAGATGTTCATGATGTAGGTTATGTTTACTACGGAGTACAGACACCAGGGATGAGGAAACTGGTGAGGAAATAGAGCGGTGTATGTTTTGGGTAGAGAGGGGAGAGAGAGGGGGAGAGAGAGAGGAGAGATATAAAAATAGGTGCCGGTGAAGGAAATAAATATGACGAGAAGGGGCGGAGGGAAAGATAAAGAGAGAGAGAGAAAAAGGAAGAAAATGAGAAAGAGAGTGGAAGAATTAGAAGAGGGAGAGAGGGGTGCATGGAGGCACCGGAGGAAAGAGAAGGAAAGACAGTGTTATACAAGATGGATGGCTTTGGAGAGGAAGAAAGGAAGAGATGGATAGAAATAGAAAACAAATAGACTCAGCCACAGACGAGAAATTGGAAAAGAAAGAGAAAAACGGAATTGAGGAAAATATGAGGAAAGAGAGCGAAAACAAGGTGCAGAGTTTTGGATAGAAATAAAGTAGGAACAAAAAAGAAATTGATTTAGAACCAAAGATGAAAAAACGTTTGGGGAAGAGAGAAAAAGAAGTGGGAGAAAAAAAGAAAACAGGAAGAGTGAGTTAACAAGATAAAGAAATATCAAGATTAGTTGGGAAAGAGGGAGGCAAAAGATTGAGACCAACGACAGGGGGGACACTACGAACATATCGTACCTGAAATACCCTTGGAAAACTCGTTGAAAATGGTTGACTTTCTAGGTAATTTCCCGTGGATTCAGGGTTACAAAGTCGTGAAAAACTTGTGGAATGTAGTTGAAAAAGTCCTACCATCAGATGTGGGAGGAGTTTGGTTGCTAAGAACAGTCATAAAAGAAATTTCAAGACATTTTCAACCATCATTAATACAGTTTTCACTTTTACGATCTCCATTACCTGTCAAGTCGTTAACCCATCAAAGGGTTGAAACATGGTTGAAAATGAGATGAAAACTACCTGAATTTGTGTTATTGCCCGTTCGCCCTTGGAGCGCTGGCCCGATAGGCAAACCGTAAATAGTCGTTAGGCAGCATAGCTGAAGGGGCTTCCACACTAAAATAAGCTTCAGCAGCATAGTTTGGTACATAGGTAGAATACAGAGAATGCTGCACATCACAATGTAGTAAATAGTCATTTTGTGAATAGATAATATTAATATAGGTTCTTATGTTGTACGTTTCACTGACGATATGATCGGGTGAAAAACAGTTGAGGTCCTGTAGACTTTCAAAAAGTATTTATTAATTTATTTTCAGGGATATGATCCCCAATTTCGATGACATTTCGTTAGAAGAAGCTCTTAGCAGGGTAAAAAATACTTATATTTCTACGGTAGCTCTTTAAAAAAAAACATGTGGTCAAAACGGCTACCGTAAAAAAAAAAAATACGGTAGCTATTTCAGGACTCACACTGAGAAGGTATTTTTGCAACATTTTTGTTAAACATTACCAGCCGTCATTGCCGGTGGCTGTAGTTGCCAGTATACAATATATACAACCTACTAAGGCGAGGGTAGTCAATCGACGGGGAGGGGGCTGGTCAAGCATCATTTCGGGAGTGCCTCCCTAATTGCGCAGATAATATGGAAATGTTTGCTCATCCACATTTTAAAAAAAATCTACATACAAAGTTGAATTAAAACAATAAATAAACAATCAATCATGAATTGAAAAGTTTTGTGGATTATTCAAGATGATCAGAAACGAGTAAGAGACAACAAGGGGAACGAGAGGAATATTTGAAGAAAATGGGAAAAAAAAGGAGAGAAAAATGAGGAAGAATAAGAATAACTCACTGTCAAGCCCAAAAATAAGATCAATGAAAAATATATTCTTTATATAAAGTTGTTGAAAAGGGTTTTGTAATTGTATGCACATTATTTTGAATTATGTGATTGTTCAATATAAATATTACCCTAATGAGGTTTGAGGGAAGGAAAAAAGCAAAAAGAATTTAAAAGGGCATTTTTTTTTTAAAATGAAGACAATGAATAAGGAAATGAAAATAATTAAAGGAAGTGAGGTTATGAAGGAGAAAAGTCCCTTGTTTTTTTCATTGTTATTATTATTATTATTATTATTATTACATACGAATTATAAGATTATAGGCCTATTATTATTCTTCTTTTTTAAGGAAAATTTAAACAATGGAGGGAGTCAAATGGAAGCAGACAAAAAAGAGCATCGCAGAGGAACGAAAATAAGAAAAATAGGGCCATATCTTGACGGTTAGAAAAAATTGATAGAAATGCTTAGATGAAAAGAGGAAAAAAATAAGAAGATAAAAATGCGAAGAAATTTAAAGGAAAACTGAGCAGAAGGTAGAGCTTGTCATTATTTTTTCAGGCAGTCAAAATGAAGTTGTTTAGCCAAGCGTTTGGTAATTTGGAAACTCCTATGAGAAAATTTGAATTGTTGACAGACCATCGCGTATCACACTCCCCACGATCGGGAGGTCTACAGCGCAGGCAAGGCTCTTCGACGACGAGCTGCTTTGCCCAAACAAATACTGCAAACGAGAGGAAACACTAGAATGTGCCGACAATTTTGGTAGCCTCTTTTGACACACAAAAAGACCGTCAATAATTATTACAAATCAACTTTTACCATGGGATTTAAATGTAGTAGCCCTCATTTGCACGCCCTCCAGAATTTCGATGAAATTCCATGGATAAACTCTGAGGCGTGATGATAACCCTCTCCAGAATTTTAGAGCAAATGGACCAGTAGTTTTGAAATGAAAGGTGAAAAGATTTCTTTATTTTCTTTGAAGTGAACAATAATTGGCTCGTGAAGGGTTAGTAATTAAACTTCAAAGAAAATAAAAGAAATCTAGTCATTTCTCATTAGAAAACTACTGGTCCGTTTGCTCTAAAATTATCATGCCTAAGAGCTTCTACCCATGGAAATTCATCGAAGTTGAGGTGGGTGCGCAAAATGAGGGCTACTACCTTTAATGATAGTTTCGGTATCGCACGAAGACCGAAAATCATTGTTCTATTTGTATTCCACATAGAATGAACTGATACAGGGTGCTATACAAGAATGTTTCATTGTGACGACGTACGGACAAGTAATATCTGCCCCAAACTCGAAATCTCGGCAGTTTCCATCGAGAACGTAAACCTTCACAAGCTGAAGATTTCGGGTGCGACGCGCACATATGCCGCAATTTTAATACAATTATGATCCACCTCGTAGCATTATATCAAGATAGTGTTCGTCAAATATGTCGATGTCATGATTGTTTGTAAATGTTTCCAAATGTTTATTAGTTTATTGGGAATCGATTAAGTTTGTTCTTTGAGCGCGAATGTTTGAAAAAAATGAGGACACAGAAAACCACAAGAGCGATTTTTAAATATTTTCCTCTTTTTTCGCTCCCGTTATTTGGTTTACGGTAGCGATTCTGTCGACTTGAGGAGCGAATCGCTCGTCGCTCCCGTGTATTTTTTACCCTGGCAGTTAGGCATGATAACCCTCTTCAGAGCAAACGGATCACTAATTTGGAAAAGAGCAGTGAATAGATTTTTTTTTTTTAAGTTTGATTAGTAATCCGCATCGACAAAATTGTTCACTCTATTCACTTCTCATTTCAAAAATTACTGGTCCAATATTGCTCTAAATTATTAAGAGGGTATGCTCATCATCTCATGTCTAAGAAGGCTACTACCTTTAAAGTTACTGGATAGTTTGGGAAATTCTGGAGGTGATGTCGGCCTCCATGATTCTGTTAAATCGGGAGGATAAAGTATATTGTGGTTGAAGTTCAACCTCCCTGGTCGAATGATCATCAATATTTACTGAACACCATAATTCGGTAAATCTGTGCCTGATTTTCCGCGGTATGTCGTTTCTAGTTTCTAGCTGGAGAGACCGGGGCTGAGACAATTCATCAGTGATTCACCTTCTCGAGAAAAACAAGGTAGTGATTGCACGAGTTAAAGGTAATAGCCCTCATTTGCACACCCTCCCAAATTTCGATGAAATTCTAGAGCGTAGGAGCTCTTAGCCATGATAATAAACGGACCAGTAGTTTTCAAATGATGAATGAATAGATTCCTTTTGTTTTCTTTGAATTGAACATATTTATGGTTCGTGGAGGATTCGTTATCAAACTACCTTTAAAGGTACTATGTCCCATTTGCAGGCCAAAAATGAAAAGGTTAAATTCCAACGGCATTTGAAAGATAATACTAATTTAGAACTTCCCTAAAAAGGGGCTTGAAAATGTCTTTAAGTGGGAAAATAACGACTATTAGTTGTCGAATCGACTTAAGTGCTACCAAGCCAGTAAGTAATAGTCTAATTTTCAGACCATTGTACCGAATGGTCATACGTTTTGTGCTGCGCAAAGATTCAATCAGTTTAATTTTGACCATTACAAGAAGTGGGTTATTGATGTAGACAAATGCTCATGTACTCTTTACAGCTTATTATATGTATGTTATTACCAAAGAAGAAAAAGGCCAGTCAGTCACTCAATAGTGTCTGACAGTGAAGTCTAGCAAGTAAACGGGTTTCCTTGCATAATTTGAATATTAGGACACTGCTAACGTTTAAATTTAACAGATAGGACATACATGACATATTCATAATTCCTGCAAAGTTCTACGGAATTTGATGTTGGCTGCAAAAGGGACAAAGTATCTTTAAAGCGTCCCCAAAATTTGATGGCAAAATTTAACCTACCGGTAACTTGTTTAATGTTATAAAAGAGGATGTCATTTAACACACGCTTCTGCAAGGATTTAAAGAAAAAATGTGTTTGAAAACGTATTCAAAATGTGGGTTTTCTGCCATCAATGCTCGTCTTCAAAAACATTTGTTGTTAAAATAATTGCAGAAAGTGTGTGTTGAATGACACTCTCTTTCACATCATTAAACAATTTAAGGGAAATTTTGCCATTACCTTTTTGGCAAAAATTGGGCTCCCAGCACTTAAAATTTCACACACAATTTCTTTTACACGAGTTTGAAGAAAATCAAAGCTCATTGCAACTAGCTGAGATGACACTAATTTGTAATTAGCATGATTGTTGAAGGGCGGCCCATCCTACTACTTACAATATTCCTAAGCTACTGATATCATTCACGCCTATCGATGGCAAGAAAATACGCCTGAACCATCACAATTTATCCGATGCCATAAACATTTACCGCGATCAGCATGAACAGGTAGATTCGTTTTGAGCTTTCGACAACTCGATCTGTAAATTTAACAAGTCACAAACAAATTAACCAGCTAGGATTTGAATCTACATCTACTGTTTTTAGGGCAGCGACACTACCATCAGGCTATCACTGGTTGTCAATTTGTTGTTGTGGCTAACCCACTTGGATCATAATTATTATAATATAATATAATGAGAATTCACTTTTGCAGTCGGCTACCTCGGCTACGCCAAACATTAGCAACCTACTCCAGTAAAAACATTGGGCTGAGACATATGACCCTCAGTACCAGCTCCCACCTGCAATAATATTATACTGAACAATAACTAGGTCAACCTGGGTCTGGACTTTATTAGAGTCGTTATGTGCACAAGAGTTTGGTCACATTCCGATTTTGGATGTAAAAAGAATACAGTTGACCTAAACTAATTTTCCTTGTGAATAGATTACAACCTGGAGAAAAAAAAGAAGAAAAAAATGATAAAACATGTGAAGAGCTAAATAAAGAATGTCAAGAACCTATCAAAGCCTCTCTAGAGTGTTGGGAACCAAAAATTCGCCAAAAATTTGATGACAAAATGTCGCTTAAATTTTATGATGATGTGAACGAGGATGTCATTTAACACACGATATTGTAAAGATGATGTGAACGAGGATGTCATTTAACACACGATATTGTAAAGATTCTCAAAAGTAATTGTGTTTGCAGACGGATATTACGGGAAGAATACAAAATTTAGGTTTTGTGTTGTACTCAGAAAACCCATATTTTGTATTCTTTCATCAATAATTGTCTTCACACACATTTGCTTTGAAAATCCGTGCAGAAGAGACTGTTAAATTGTATCCTTTTTCACATGATTATTTCACGTTATTATACAAGTTAAGTGAAATTGTGCCATCAAATATTTGGGGCTCTCAACACTTTTACAGAGGCTTTAAAGGTATAGACCAGTTTTGGAAACGCCCTCTCTCAAAAAAATGAAATGGAAGCTCTCATTACCAATCATGTGAAAGAATATGTTTTGACTAATACGTGATGATACAAATTTTGCCGGGAAAGTCGGGAAACCGCCTACGAATTGATATATTTGGTAAATTATTATATCTATTGGGACCAAATAGATATCGCGCACGTGGTCGCGTAGTCCCATATACATCTTTCTGTGTACAGTGCTTGTAACTTTACCAAGACTGGGCCAAATTTCTTATCATTTTGATGATTCCAGAACCTTGCAGTACACACCAATACTTATATGCTAGATGATCAACCTTTTCTGATCGATTCCACAACGTTTCTTTCACGATGCAATCGCATGACCAGAACTGGTCTTTCTCTTTAAGCTTAAAAGTTAACGCCCATCTAATTTGTTGGATGCCCCCCCCCCAAAAAAAAAAATGATTGAAAACATCACTTAGAATGTACAATAGTGCCAAAGATGATTATGTCGAGGCTCGTTACTAGTCAAACTTCAAAGAAATCAACTGTTATTCACTTCTCATTTCGAAACTACTGGTCCATCTGTTCTAAAATCATACGAGGGATTATCACGCCACCAATCTTCTCTACCCATGGAATTTCATCGGACTCGGGGAGCGTGTGCAAATGAGGCTACTACATTAAATATACTCTTTTGCAAGGATTTAAAAAAAATGTGTTTGAAGGGGAATCTTGCTGAAAAAATACTTTTTTCTGCGTACAAAACAAAACCCAAATTATGTACTTTTGTCTTTATTATTCGTCTTCAAACACGTTTGTTTTGAAATTCCTTTCAAATGTGTATGTTAAATGACATCCTCTTACACATCAATCAACAGTTTAGGAGATATTTTGCCATCATATATTTGGTACTCCCAGCAAAAGGTTTTGGGAGCCAAAGAATATAATGACGTGAAAGTGGATGCTACATAACACTCATCTCTTCACGCATTTTCAAAATAGTTGTGTAACAAGACTAATATTGATGACAGAATACTAAATTTGAATATACAGCGTACAGCACAAAATGAGAATGTTGTATTCTTTCATCAATATTCATCTTCAAACAACTAAATTACATTGTTAAATCCTTCCAGAAGCGTGTGTCTAATGACACCTTCTTCCACGTCGACATAATACTATTCAAATGATATTTTTACCATAAAATATTTGGGGCTCCCATCACTTTAAAGGTGCTTAACATCAACGTGTATGTCAGGATTTCTCGTTGAGATCGAGCTACATAACGACCAGGAGTCATGAGACATTTTTCGGAACCCAGTCATTCATGGAAACCATTTTGGTCGACGTCGAGCAGCTGTTTTTCAAGTTATTTTCATTTTTCTCGTCGAGGGGTCGGGGAGTGGGGGAAGAATCATACCTTCATGCATATTATATAATTTAACCTGATCAGTGTGAGCAGCATAATGCATTGGAAAAAAACTTCTTAGACAGACTGTTGTTATACTTGGACAGGTGCTCACTTTCAAGGAATTTCAAAACAAATGTGTTTGAAAACAAATAGTAATGAAAGAATACACAATTTTAATATTCTGATGCTCCGGTATTCAAATTTCGTTTTCTATCATTAATATTTTTCTAACCCGTTTGTTTTGAAAATACTGCAGATATGATATCCTCTTTCCTGTCATCAAATAACATATGTAGATATTGCCATCATTTTTTCAAAGAGGCATTAGGCTAATGCGACCATGATTTTGTAAGCCTCCGTAAAAATGTATAGGAAAGTTAAAATGTCTTGATTTGGTCATATATTCGTGATTAAAGGGGGTGTTGAGTTCTGGGAAGGGTCGGGGACGTGTCCGAAAGTGTCAGGAAAATGATGAAACGATTAAAGAGATTAAACACAAACAAAATCGATAGGTTATGGACTGAATAGACAATTGAGAATTTTAAAAACAGATTAGATTATTGTAGATGAACATGAATTCGTGCCAAACACAACTCACCGAGACAAACTTAGGCTGTGGTGTTCCTCCGTCGAATGGGCATGATCTGAAGAGTAACCTTAATTATGCGTATACATATGTCGCGACAGTTGTATCACCTTATTCCATATCCTTGGTTTGTGTTCATCCTTTATCAAAACATGTATCCATTATTCCACCGTTTCCCATTAATAGCGGCTGATAGCTACAAAACATAACACAGAATGACCTGAGAAACGACGTGAATAGGATAGGGCGCGCCTTTTCCACAGAAACCGCGCGAAACATTTTGGAAACCATTCAGGAATGAAGATGTGAGAAAATAAGTGATTGATTTATTATGTTTGCAGCTACATAGGTGGTTTGACCTATTTGACCAAGAGGATCGTAGTTGTGTGACAAAACACAATTTTGTCAAAGCAAACGACTGACACTATAGGTATGGAGCTATGTTCATAGCTCCATGCCTATAATATATAGGGGGTCTTTATAGGTCTTTTTTGTATAAATTCTTGCATGTACTTACATTATAATGTGTGATACAGTTAAATGCATTTGAATTATACCATAGAGCATGTATATGTGTATAATACATAGGACATGCCTTAATACATAGACTAACGCACATTCCACAGAAGGGGGAAATGAGCCATAAACTACGCTGGTCAAGCAGTGGAGGCATGGTCATCCCTTTAGACCATTCACTCGCTGAGATAAGATTATGTTATATTGCATAGACTTTGTAGACTTACGAGATGCAGTAGGTTAAGAAATGTGGTATGCGGCGAGGATAAGACCTTGCGTCGTGTAATTTATGTTGCCTGACCGAAGCAAATCGAACATGTTCCCTGCATGTGGACGTGATATACTTCTTGTATGTGGATTTATAATTTCCAAAAACGTAAGCTGTAGTTGCGTTTACGAAGTAATCGTCTTGATGTGCATACTTCTAATGCCATCTCTTTCATACACATATCAATATTACATCTCTTCACTAAGTTCACTTATACATTCTTTCCTACTCGCATAAAATGAAAACATCTGTATATTTTGGCCTTGGTTGCCTGTTATTGTAAAAAGTAATAATTATGTAATTAGAATGCATATAGTGAATTGCATTTTGCCATCAAAAATGTTGTATTGTTAAGTAAATGTGTTTGTGACCCAACTTTCTAGATAGGATTCCATCCATAATTATATGACAGACGTCATCCGACAACATTAATGTGATAGGTCTACTAGCCTAAGTGATGAGATTCGTAAATTTAATGTGTATAAACAAAATGACATAAATGTTAATAACGTTTAGAGAAGGTTTAATTAATATTTAATTAATCCGAATTCTTATATTTCAGGCTTGACATATGTCAACATTTGTGACAATAACAAGTAGTATGTGCAAGAAACTCTGATTTACGATAATGTAATAATACTAATAATTTTAGTTGCATAATGAATGAAGAGAAGCAAATGACTAGATTTGATCTGTATTATGATATTTAAGATTTCTTTTACTTCATTTCCTTCTATATTTCATTCATTCTTCCTTTCTTTGATCCTTTTTCTATTTGTTTTATGGATTTGAGTACTCATCTATCCATTTGTTTATGTAAGGTTATTCCAGCAATAATCGCACATGGTTATATTTTGGGGCCTATCACAGAAACAAACAAAATAATGTTGTTTGCTTTGCATTTCAATACAGATGAGGTATATAGTACAGCCTTCACATTTCTTCAGGACACAGAAATAGATAGAATGTGTATCAATTTAGTGAGCAACCTATTCAAGATTAATTTTAAATACCCTCACCTCTTTCTTTGGCCTTGTTTATTGTCTTTGTTTGTTGTTGATTTTTTTTCTTTCATTTCATATCTTTATCTCTTCCAACTTTTGCATGAATTCTTTTTTCCATTTCACTTTTATACAGTTTGCCTCTTTTCTCCACCTTCCGTTATGGAAATAAGTCGGGTATACCGGCCTACGTATATATTATTGTTCGAAATTTCGGGTTTATATCATTTCTACCTTCAGGTTATTCACCAATAAACCATTTTCAAGCTCGGAAAATGCAAAATATCATCTATCTTATCTAATCTACTCACTAATCTATATAGTTTGACAATTCTCAGCTGGCCAACAGAGGGCGATCTCCCCTTCAGTTGCCCCCAGGAGCGGCCCTATCATTTTCAAAAAAGGAAGAGGAAGAGAAGGAAAAAGAGGAAAAGGAGAAGGAAAAGGAAAGAAAAAGAAGGAGAAGAAAAGAAAAGGAAGGGGAAGAGAAGGAGGAAGAGAACTATAAAATGTAAATATGTATGACGTAAGGGAGGGCGGGGAGAGGGAAAAGAAAAAATTAAGATAGAGAAAATAAAGAAAAGGAGAGAAAAAAGCAGGCCGAATCAGGCGATCAGCTTATTAGCAGTTATTACAGGCCTACTGAGTGACTGAACACAGTCCTTTGCCCGCCGATGTCATTGAGAACTCATTTAGTGAACTTCGATTACTGAAAACGTACTTGAGATCAACAATGACCCCAAAACGTTTGTCTTCACTTCTGGTCATCAATTTAAACAGAGATAGTGATATAGATATAAACAAAGTGATTGACGCATTTTCCCCAAAACATCCCCGTAAATTGGAGTTCCTTTTGACAGAAGAAAATCAAAAGTAGTGCATGTTCATGATGCTGTAATTAGCATTTCAGGTAAAGCAGCCTACATTTGATTGGAGCTTGTTCTTGTTAATTGAACTTAAGACTTTTCTTTTTAATTTGGCAAAAAGTATGTCCCAAATCGAGCCATTATGCATCAATTAAAAAAAAAATCTTCAACTTCTGAGAGGGCACACCCCTGCGGCGTGCAAGCGCGACGATGGCGCTGGCGATTCGCCCCAAGGCGCGTAGCCAGGGGGCGATGGGGGCGCTCGCCCCCAAACATACAACGCCTGCTCCCCCCCCAAAAAAAAGAGAGAGAGAGAGAGAGAGAAAAAAGGAAGAGGACGTAAGAAGAAAAAGGAGCAGACAAAGAAACATTTTTGAAAATTCAGAAGAGGATTAAAAGTCGAGAACGGTGCAACGAATCGTCTTCTTTCTCTAATAATTTAATGAAACCTCAAAGCTTTCGCGCGCGGAGGGGGAAACTCCCCTTCCTGCACCCACCCCTAGGAGCGCGCTTCGCGTGCTCACCACCGCCCCTAAAATAAAATCCTAGCTACGCACCTATTCGCCCCTAACAAAATAACCTGGCGCCGCCCCTGGTTGCCCCTATCTCTCAATGCGTTGGATTCAGTAACTGTTCTAATCCTATTTGTAAGCACAATTATAACATATAGAATAAATAAAGATGTATATTTGACACATCAATACTTATAAACAGTGAAAATACTAACTAAAAATTAAAAAGAGTAAAATAGAAAGGTCATGGACTCGTTTTGAAATAAACCTACGTCCGTTCAATATCTGTAGAATCGTGATGAGAAAGCAAACAAAATGTTATTATAACCCACAACATGACTGTATGAGTTTAAGCATATCAAAGTGAATGTCATAGTCACTTCATATGAAATGGCATCTTTCCAACCATATTATATAATTTTTTTTCTATTCAGGGAAAGGAAAATTACCCCCACCAAAACACTGATTTGAAGAAGAACAAAAATATGTTGTTGGACACAATTTAAAAGATGAGCGAAATAGGCCTACATTACTACGGCATTTTAGTAAAGGTGATACGGATAACATATAATATTGTCTTAGTGAATAAGTTTGGAGTGTTTGATATTATGATTTTAAAGCCCTCTAAAGTGTTGGGAACCCCAAATTTGTCAAAAATTTGATAGCAAAATTTCATTACAATTGTTTAATGATGTGAAAGATAATGTCAATTCTACAGAGATTTTCAAAACAAATGTGATCGACACAATTTAGGTTTTCTGTTGTACGCAGAAAATCCAAATTTTGTACCCTTGCAGAATCATAGCAAGGCAAATATTTAATTTGAGATAGTCGAAACACGAGTTATACAGGAATGGAAAGTCATAATTAAATTTCACTCAAAAATATCAAAGTCATTCTAAAATGTCTCAGGCCTTGTGTAGGCCCTAAGCTGGATTTCTAGGGAACCTCTGCTCATGAGTGCATGAAGTGGTCCCCCGGAGTTTGGGGAGAATGCAACCCAGTTTTTGTATCAACATTTGTACTTTTACAATGTCAAATTCGCTTTTATTGTACTCACTAATATTGTACAGTCTATTTCTATCTGTAATATATATATAAAGCATATACAATAAATTTCACTCAAAAATATCAAAGTCATTCTAAAATGTTTCAGGCCTTGTGTAGGCCCTAAGCTGGATTTCTAGGGGAACCTCTGCTCATGAGTGCATGGAGTGGTCCCCCGGAGTTTGGGAAGAATGCAACCCAGTTTTTGTATCAACATTTGTACTTTTACAATGTCAAATTCGCTTTTATTGTACTCACTAATATTGTACAGTCTATTTCTATCTGTAATATATATATATAAAGCATATACAATAAATTTCACTCAAAAATATCTAAGTCATTCTAAAATGTCTCAGGCCTTGTGTAGGCCCTAAGCTGGATTTCTAGGGAACCTCTGCTCATGAGTGCATGGAGTGGTCCCCGGAGTTTGGGGGAATGCAACCCAGTTTTTGTATCAAAATTTGTACTTTTACAATGTCAAATTCGCTTTTATTGCTCTCACTAATATTGTACAGTCTATTTCTATCTGTAATATATATATAAAGCATATACAATAAATTTCACTCAAAAATATCAAAGTCATTCTAAAATGTTTCAGGGCTTGTGTAGGCCCTAAGCTGGATCTCTTCAGAATCCTGTGAGCGCTCCCCCGGAGTTTGGGGGAGAATGCAAACCAGTTTTTGTATCGAAATTTGTACTTTTACAATGTCAAATTCGCTTTTTATTGCTCTCACTAATATTGTACAGTCTATTTCTATCTGTAATATATATATAAAGCATATGCAATAAATTTTACTCAAACATATCAAAGTCATTCTAAAATGTCTCAGGCCTTGTGTAGGCCCTAAGCTGGATTTCTGTAATATATATATACTAGCAGGGCCCGTGGAAAATCCACGGGATTCTAGGGAGGGTGGGAGGGGGTTGTAAATACTTTAAAATAGATATGTGCTATCGATTTTTTTTTAATAATAATTTTTTAATTATAATTTTTATTATATTAAAAAAGATATTTCTGTGCTAGATGATATTATTTTTCTTCATTGTATAGGCCTACTTTTTATCATTTTATAATTTTTCTTCTTCTTTTCATTAATATTTTACTCGTTAGAATACCAACCTTTTGTTTGCTGTCCCTTCATGTATCGTTTTGAATTTTTAATTTTTAACTGAATTATGTAATAAAACTTGAAAACAGGAAGAAAACAGTGAAATCAATAATTTGTAATCAAAATTGATGCAGATATTTTAGACTTTACCTTCGTTTTCACTTTCGTTATTTACGATTATTGTCGTCACTTCGTTCCTATTATTCTCACTATCCCTTTCCCGGATCCTCACTCTCGTTATCTATACGAATCAAGGGCGTCATTGCAATCCGAGTTTGAGCATGGGAGGACACAATTACATATGTCACTCTCTCTCTCTAGTTATGCTGTTTCACGGCATGTACTTTCATTGGTGACCGGTTCATTTATTGTCTTTTTTATCTTTGACGTTTCATTACATTTTTAGAGAAAGAAGACGATTGGTTGTACGGTTCTCGACTCTTAATCTTTGTCTGAATTCAGTTCCCACCTCCCGCGCGAAGCGCGTAAGTTTTGACGTTTCATAATTATTAGAGAAAGAAGACGATTCGTTCTACCGTTCTCGACTCTTAATCCTTGTCTGAATTCAGTTTCCACCCTCTCGCACGTATAGCTCGGAAGCTTTGACGTTTCATTAAATTATTAGAGAAAGAAGACGATTCGTTATACCGTTCTGGACTCTTAATCCTTGTCTGAATTCAGTTTCCACCCTCTCGCGCGTAGCGCGGAAGCTTTGACGTTTCATTAAATTATTAGAGAAACTGAAGACGATTCGTTCTACCGTTCTGGACTCTTAATCCTTGTCGGAATTCAGTTTCCACCCTCTCGCTTCGTTCCTATTATTCTCACTATCCCTTTCCCGGATCCTCACTCTCGCTATCTATACGAATCAAGGGCGTCATTGCAATCCGAGTTTGAGCATGGGGGGACACAATTACATGTCACTCTCTCTCTCTAGTTATGCTGTTTCACGGCATGTACTTTCATTGGTGACCGGTTCATTTATTGTCTTTTTTATCTTTGACGTTTCATTACATTTTTAGAGAAAGAAGACGATTGGTTGTACGGTTCTCGACTCTTAATCTTTGTCTGAATTCAGTTTACCACCTCCCGCGCGAAGCGCGTAAGTTTTGACGTTACATAATTATTAGAGAAAGAAGACGATTCGTTCTACCGTTCTCGACTCTTAATCCTTGTCTGAATTCAGTTTCCACCCTCTCGCACGTATAGCTCGGAAGCTTTGACGTTTCATTAAATTATTAGAGAAAGAAGACGATTCGTTATACCGTTCTGGACTCTTAATCCTTGTCTGAATTCAGTTTCCACCCTCTCGCGCGTAGCGCCGAAGCTTTGACGTTTCATTAAATTATTAGAGAAAGAAGACGATTCGTTCTACCGTTCTGGACTCTTAATCCTTGTCGGAATTCAGTTTCCACCTCTCGCGTAGCGCGGAAGCTGTGACGTTTCATTCAATTATTAGAGTAAGAAGACGATTCGTAATTGTACCGTTCTCGATCAACTCTTAATCCTTGCCTGAATTCAGTTTCCACCCTCTCGCGCGTAGCGCGGAAGCTTGACGTTTCATTAAAATATTAGAGAACGAAGACGATTCGTTGTACCGTTCTCGACTCTTAATCCCTGTTTCATGAAATTTTTAGAGAAAGAAGACGTTTCGTAGTACCGTTCTCGACTATTAATCCTTGTTTGAATAAAGTTCCCCCCTCCCTCCCGCGCGAAGTCAACAGAGAGAGAAAGAGAGAAAGAAAGAAAAAAGGAAAGATTTTAACCCCGAATCGTGGGGGGACATTTCACCACCTGAAAATTCGTGGGGGACGTGTCCCCGTCCCCCCAGGATAATGGATTGACGCCCCTGATAGGCCTACGAATATTGTTCTCATGCACTTCACTCCCATTATCATTTTGGTTTTTTTCACACATTGCTAAGTTAATTTAGTCCTACAATGAAAATAATATACAAATATACAAAGTGACACTCGAAGGATAATGGATTGACGCCCTGATAGGGCTACGAATATTGTTCTCATGCACTTCACTCCCATTATCATTTTGGTTATTTTCACACATTGCTAAGTTAATTTAGTCCTACAATGAAAATAACATACATATATAAAATGACACTCGAAGTGACTCGAGGATCTAGCTAAAACTATTCGCATCGAAGGAACATCAAATCGTATTATATTATCCCGAGGGCCATGGCGGCCCGAGAGCTAGCTAGAGAACACCATTGATGTTCCCGAGTGCGAATAGTTTTAGCTTGTTCCGAGAATGAGTCATTGTATATTTGTTTTATATCCCTTCCACCTGTAGGCCTATCATTCCTTGGACACTTCTGTAATAGCATGTACCGTACTCACATTCAAATCACATTCAATAAAGAAATAGAAGAAAACAACAATTCATTTGCACGGCTCAATTAGACATGAAACATTGAAGAATCTAAAGACACGCTATACAGCCAGTATTACAGGTACAGCAGTAGAGTGCTGCAGTTACCGCGACCGGACTGACACCGGGGGAGTTGGCCGTGCGGAGGCATTTGAAATTATGTAAGCTCGCTGAATTTACCCTCTCGTCAGTTATATGGTCTCGATAATTACAATCTATTTTCGTTATTATTGTTGTGATTTTAATGTAGTTTTCATGAAAAGACCAATAAAGCAGAAGCTTGGACTATGATTATGTTGGCATGGTTCACAGAATTTGTATAAATATTTTCAAAGTAAAGATTTTACGCGAAAAGTCGGACGGTTTGTGCCAATATATTGCTGCAATCGCACGAATCAACTCTACTGTGTGTGTGGTGAGCGTACGTGATCTCGTCAGTTTGGCTGCTGCAAAGGCCTATATATAGCAAGATGCCTAACACGGGGTAGGCCCGCTCTGTTGTAGCGTGTATCTGCTACAACACATTATAGAGGGGATCGTCTCTTAAAAGTGTATCTCCTTGATTAGACAGAGGGCGGGTGCACGCCTTGCTGCCTCACTCTCGCGGGTTCGTCGCCTTCTTGCACGGACAACGACGGCCGTGCTCTCGTCCGCTCGTCCTCCCGGGACCCCGAAACCACCTTTAACGACATCGACGGCGACCGCGGGGTCGACGTGGCACGCGGGGTACGGGAGACATGCCTCGTATAATTGTGTCGCCGTTCCCGCGCCACGGCGAAGGGGGACGCGGTCGAGGAAGGACGTTTTTCATGAACCGTTTTTACCCCCCGCGACGCTTTTGCGTATTAATATATAGATATAAAGCATATACAATAAATTTCACTCAAAAAATATCAAAGTCATTCTAAAATGTCTCAGGCCTTGTGTAGGCCCTAAGCTGGATTTCTAGGGGAACCTCTGCTCATGAGTGCATGGAGTGGCCCCCGGAGTTTGGGGGAGAATGCAACCCAGTTTTTGTATCAACATTTGTACTTTTACAATGTCAAATTCGCTTTTTATTGCTCTCACTAATATTGTACAGTCTATTTCTATCTGTAATATATATATAAAGCATATGCAATAAATTTTACTCAAACATATCAAAGTCATTCTAAAATGTCTCAGGCCTTGTGTAGGCCCTAAGCTGGATTTCTGTAATATAATAAAGCATATACAATAAATTTCACTCAAAAATATCAAAGTCATTCTAAAATGTCTCAGGCCTTGTGTAGGCCCTAAGCTGGATTTCTAGGGTAACCTCTGATGATGAGTGCATGGAGTGGTCCCCCGGAGTTTGGGGGAGAATGTAACCCAGTTTTCGTATCAAAATTTGTACTTTTACAATGTCAAATTCGCTTTTTATTACTCTCACTAATATTGTACAGTCTATTTCTATCTGTAATATATATATAAAGCATATGCAATAAATTTTACTCAAACATATCAAAGTCATTCTAAAATGTCTCAGGCCTTGTGTAGGCCCTAAGCTGGATTTCTGTAATATATATATATATAAAGCATATACAATAAATTTCACTCAAAAATATCAAAGTCATTCTAAAATGTTTCAGGGCTTGTGTAGGCCCTAAGCTGGATCTCTTCAGAATCCTGTGAGCGCTCCCCCGGAGTTTGGGGGAGAATGCAAACCAGTTTTGTATCGAAATTTGTACTTTTACAAAATCAAATTCGCTTTTTATTGCTCTCACTAATATTGTACAGTCTTTTTCTATCTGTAATATATATATAAAGCATATACAATAAATTTTACTCAAACATATCAAAGTCATTCTAAAATGTCTCAGGCCTTGTGTTGGCCCTAAGCTGGATTTCTAGGGTAACCTCTGATCATGAGTGCATGGAGTGGTCCCCCGGAGTTTGGGGGAGAATGCAACCCAGTTTTCGTATCAAAATTTGTACTTTTACAATGTCAAATTCGCTTTTTATTACTCTCACTAATATTGTACAGTCTATTTCTATCTGTAATATATATATAAAGCATATACAATAAATTTCACTCAAAAATATCAAAGTCATTCTAAAATGTTTCAGGGCTTTAGTAGGCCCTAAGCTGGATCTCTTCAGGATCCTGTGAGCGCTCCCCATGAGTTTTGGGGAGAACGCCACGCAGATTTTGTATCGACCCTGCTGGTAACATTAAGATTATAATTTGATGTTTTTCATTCCAGATTTGCTTTCCCATGATAAGATGAATTTCGTTATTTACATCATTCGGACATCAATTGAAAAGCCATTTTGGGAATACTTCAACAAATGCCGTATCAAAAAGTTTACCATCGCCATGAAAATGAGTTTGTCTTAATTGCAAACCTTTCATGAAAGAGAGCCTTTTGATGCCTTTATAACAAACTACTTTTAATTGATAAGCCCTAATCCTATCGTGCTGAAATTTAATGATCTGAATCCTGATAAGTATTAAAACATTACAGTAACATTTTCATAAAATTAGCCATTGTTATTATATTTTTTTTTATTGATTCATTTTATTTTTTGCTACGCCCTCTATGATTAATTTACTCTTCTAACCATGTATTTTTTTTGTCAAAGGACCATATAATTTGTTTTAATTTAGTTTTTAAAGTCAACGTGTCTTATCTGCTCCGTCTTATATTCCATTTATTAGTATAGGTAACTCCAGCGAGACAGAATAGACATCCAATCCTCATATTTTTTTTATGGATTTACTCTTTAATTTTAAAAG
The DNA here is from genome assembly GCA_037976565.1 of Mesocentrotus franciscanus. Lineage (NCBI taxonomy): Eukaryota > Metazoa > Echinodermata > Echinoidea > Camarodonta > Strongylocentrotidae > Mesocentrotus > Mesocentrotus franciscanus. The sequence goes on from CP137668.1 coordinate 14,906,067, forward strand.
ATTTTATATTGATGTATAGTTTATTTTGCGGAAAGTTTTCCCTAAAGTGCAAACACTAAAATTATCTGTTTTGAAAACCTATGATATAATGTATTGGGGCAGGGCTCCCCGCTCGGAGTGTCTTGTGATACTTGTTGATTTCACTCTCCTTAATGGCTCATCTTTGAATTTTCTTTTGTAACTATGCGGGTATTATATATTATTCGTCAGTGCTTTCATGGACCCTAAACAAGCGCGTAGCTAGGATTTTATTGTAGGGGTCGAATCACTTACAGAGCGCAATGCGCGCTCCCTATAGGGGTGCAGGGGAAGTTTTCCTCCCGCGCGAAGCGCTGAAGCTTTGACGTTTCATTAAATTATTAGAGAAACTGAAGACGATTCATTGTACCGTTCTCTACTCTTAATCCTTGTCTGAATTTTCAAAAATAATGTTTGATTCATTGTTATGCCGTGGCGTAATGAGCAAAAACTTTTTTTTTGGGGGCAGAAAAAATTCGCATCACCATCCGACTCTTACATGTTACATGCCTGCAGGCCCGCGGGCGCTTTTCAAAGTGGGAGGGGAGGGGCTAAAGTATTTACGATCAGGTAGAGTGGAGCGTAAATTGGCTTGGGGTCCAGGGGCATTACGGTCAGATGAGCATTAAAGCTAGGGGATTAAGATTTAATAACGGTCGGATGAGCATCAAGGGGCCCGCCTTAGGGCCTTGGTGGGGTCCAGGGGGTGCAGCACGGGGGTGATACAAGATTTCGATTTTTTTTGGGGGGGGGGCGCTGGGCTGGGCTGGTGGCTATAGAATTCAAAGCTCATTTCACAACTACATTTTTAAATAAAGGATAATATATGATGCATATCTGTTGTTTCTTTATTAATATTTTTATCACAGTCTTTGTAATGTGTCTTTGTCTTCTTCCTACGTCCTCTTACTTTTTCTCTTTCTCTCTCTCTCTCTCTGGCCGGCGTTTTGTCGCCCCCCTGGCCCTAACACCGTCCATCTGGATAGGGGGCGAAAAACTGAGCGTGACAGACGGTACAAGCAATGTGTGCAGGCATTGAGATAATGACATAATACAAATATTAATAAACAACAACATTTAAAGCATCAAATATCTTTCTCTGGTGTGAAATGGTCACTTATCATGATAATTAAAGTTTTTGGGCAAGAGAAGTTTAATCTTTGATCTTCGATCAAAGCATTGGAAATATAAAACGATACTGATTATGTTCATGATATCAAATTCCAAAAAGTACGTTGCAGAACAAGCCATCAGAAAGCATAAAGTCTGCAAAATTGTATTTGAAGTCATTTGTATATATACAACTGAAGAACAAGTACCTACAAAAGCGTGACGGAAGGGATACAATTTTGTTTTACCTTTGACCTGCTATGAAATGTTATATATTTGTGCATTTACATAGACAAGACAGATATTATGGACTACACATGTCTTTTTACCATAAATATGTTGTTTAATTTATGGCTTTAAAAAGGGAATTAGGAGTAAAAATATCGAGAAATTATAGACGAAAAAATTTCATAGAATTAGTCACATTTATATAGTTTTTCAACAGATTTGAAGTTGGCGATTCTTAACTTGATATAATGTCTGCGCCTTTCGTCTCACAAAAAGAAGAAGAGCTTTTGTCAGTAATCTACCCATCTTTTCTAAACTTGTACTGATACTTACCAAAAATAAGTATAATTTGTAATAATTATTGCTTTGCTGGGGCAAAATTTAAAAGAATATTTGACCAGAGAAAACAAGAGAGAGGGGGACACGTGTAAATTTGTGTAGTGAAGGTAAATGGGTACTTTGATTTTGCCAGCGGGGTGAGGGGGACCCTCTCAGATCCTTAACCGAATGCACCACTGTAAATATACCGCTTACATTGTTATTTACCAAATGAATGATTAACAATTTCGATAAATTGGTCGTTGATGATTCGAGTCCTGCTCTAAGCTTAATGCATTATACATGTATATTACATAATTTCGGTTGTAGAAATGGATACAATGTATTCGAACAAAGCAATATACCAAATTATTTTATACTACTGATAAGAAGAAGCAGCAGCTGTATGGAAGTACTAGTTATAGTAGTAGTAGGTGTTGTAGTAGTAGTAGTAGTAGTATATTATTATTGTTATTATTATAATAAGTAGTTGTAGTAGTAGTAGTAGTAGAATAGTAGTAGTATCAGTAGTAGTATCAGTAGTAGTAGTAGTTGTAGTAGTAGTAGTAGTAGTAGTAGTAGTAGTAGTATAGTAGTAGTTGTAGTATTAGTAGTAGTAGTAGTAGTAGTAGTAGTAGTAGTGTAGTAGTAGTAGCAGTAGTAGTAGTAGTAGTAGTGTAGTAGTAGTAGTAGTAGTAGTAGCAGCAGCAGTATAGTACTAGTAGTAGTAGTAGTATACATGGTGTAGTAGTAGTACTGTAGTCAGTGGCGTAATGAACAAAAAAGTTTGGGGGGGCTGGCAGACAAAAAAAATCCGCACCACCCCACTCTTACATGCAGGCCCCGCTGAACGTTTTTCAAAGTGGGTGGGGAGAGGCTAAAGTATTTACGATCAGGTATAGAGCGTAGTGTAAATTGGCGTGGGGTCTAGGGGCAAAGCCCGGCAGGGGTCAAGGGGCAGAGTCCCCGGAAGCTCAGGGGGTATGGGCATTTAATTACGGTCAGATGAGCATAATTGATACCTTATTCATGACACTGGCAGGTTACTAATTGGCGTGGGGTCCAGGGGGCTGAACCCCTGAAGCTCAGGGGTTTTAGGCAATAAATTACTGCCAAATAAGTATCAAGGGGCCTGACTTAGGGCCATTGGTTGGGTCCAGGGGCAGAGCCCCTGGAAGCTCAGGGGTTTTAGGCGTTTAATTACGGTCAGATGAGCATATTTTGATACCTTATTTGTGACACTGGCAGGACACTAATTGGCGTGGGGTCCCGGGAGCATAGCCCCTGGAAGCTCAGGCGTTTTAGGTAATAAATTACGGCCAAATAAGTATCCAGGGGCCCGTCTTAGGGCCATTGGTTGGGTCCAGGGGCAGAGCCCTGGAGGCTCAGGAGCTTTAGGCGTTTAATTACGGTCAGATGAGCATATTTTGATATCTTATTTGTTACACTTGTAGGACACCAATTGGCGTGGGGTCCAGGGGGCGGAGCCCCCGGAAGCTCAGGGTTTTAGGCGTTTAATTACGGTCAGATGAGCATTTTTTGATACCTTATTATTTTGTGACACTGGCAAGACACTAATAATTGGTGTGGATTGGGGCGGATCGAGCTTTTTGCTAAGGGTGGGGGTTGACCAAATGACGATGCGGAGTCCACGAGCCGCGAAGCGTCGAGACAATTTTGGGGGGCTTTTTTTGAACCCCCGGCCCGTAAGTGATGTTTTCCTGGCATCTAGCTACTAACACGATGGAGACCATAAAAAGCAGTGCTTGATAACGTCTTTTTAAATCAAGTAACAGTTAAAACAATTTTACACAATGACATGACGATGCGGAGCATCGTCTACGAGCCGCAAAGCGGCGAGGCAATTTTAGGGGGCTATTTTGAACCCCCGGCCCGTAAGTGATGTTTTCCTGGCATCTACTAACACAATGGAGACCATAAAAAGCAGTGCTTGATAACGTCTTTTTAAATCAAGTAACAGTTAAAACAATTTGACCCAATGACGATGCGGAGCATCGTCCACGAGCCGCGAAGCGGCGAGGCGATTTTTGGGGGCTATTTTGAACCCCGGCCCGTAAGTGATGTTTTCCTGGCATCTACTAACACAATGGAGACCATAAAAAGCAGTGCTTGATAACGTCTTTTAAATCAAGTAACAGTTAAAACAATTTGACCCACATGACGATGCGGAGCATCGTCCACGAGCCGCAAAGCGGCGAGGCAATTTTAGGGGCTATTTTGAACCCCGGCCCGTAAGTGATGTTTTCCTGGCATCTACTAACACAATGGAGACCATAAAAAGCAGTGCTTGATAACGTCTTTTTAAATCAAGTAACAGTTTAAACAATTTGACCCAATGACGATGCGGAGCATCGTCCACGAGCCGCAAAGCGGCGAGGCGATTTTTTGGGGCTATTTTGAACCCCCGTATGTGATGTTTTCCTGGCATCTACTAACACAATGGAGACCATAAAAAGTAGTGCATTATAACGTCTTTTTAAATCAAGTAACAGTTTAAACAGTTTGACCCAATGACGATGCAGAGCATCGCCCACGAGCCGCGTAGCGTCGAGGCGATTTTTTTTTTTTTTTTTTTTTGGGGCTATTTTGAACCCCAGCCCGTAAGTGATGTTTTCCTGGCATCTACTAACACATTGGAGACCATAAAAGCAGTGCATGATAACGTCTTTTTTAATCAAGTAACAGTTTAATATACAGTAATATCCAGAGTTATCATGTGTTTGGTTAAGTTACCAGATGAGTTGAATATCTTCTCACCATATTTGCACTTGAAAGGTTTCTCTCCAGTATGCATTCTTTCCTTTTGTTTCTTCTTTTTTTTTGGCGGCCCAGGGGGCGCCTGTTTAGTATACTTTTTCCAAAAAAAGTGGGGGGCGGAGCTCGAGGCCCCGGAGCCCGTCGTTCTGCGGGCCCTGCATGTAGGCCTCTAAATAAGCATATTTCTTGCCTGACTGTAAATTTTGGAATTTGTAATTTTCCAACAAACTCATAGAAAAGTATAATTTTCTAAAAAGTGAGGAAAAATCTCGGATAATTATGTCATTTCAGCAACATTTGTAAATCACCGGTATCGAATTAGAAATGAACCACGTTTGAATTTTATTGTGACACTGGCAGGACACTAATTGGCTCACCCCCATCAGTACGCCAGTGCCCCCGATCTACACCTTGTTGGCGGGAAAATCGCAACTGATCTCCCCTACCTATCTTCTTTCTCTCTTTCTTTCCTTACCTTTCCCTCCCCCTTCTCCCTTTAGGTTTGCTTGGGGGAGGCAAGGGCCTTTCGCCCCGATCCACATGTTGTTGGCGGGATTAATCGCAACTGATCTCCCCTTCTTTTCACCCTTTTCTTTTCTTCTTCCTCTTTGTTGTTCCCTTTTAGCTCTCCTCTTTCCCTTTCCATTCTCTTTTTTTTTGGCGGGGAGAGGTAAGGGCCTTTTGCCCGTCCCCCCCCCCGCGATCCACAACTTGTTGGCGGTAAAATTGCAACCGATATCCCCCTTCTTTTCTTTTCTTCTTCCTCTTTTTTATTCCCTTTATCTCCTCTTTTCCTTTTTTTCCTTGTCTCTCGCCCTTTTTGTTCCTTTTTCTTTGCGGGTGGGGGCAAGGCCCGCTCGCCCTCCCCTGGATCCGCGCCTGTGGAACATTCCCTCTGGAAATGACCCTCCTCGCCATATCCAAAACAAACCCTGGGCGCAGGCGACTGCGCATTCCCCCGCGTACCGCCTAGAGCTGCCGTGGTCTTCTCTAAGCTCTTCTCTAGGCCGGACATACGGCCGGGTATCCAGACTTTTCGCTAAACTGAATATACGGTTATCTACTAGTGTTACTGTTAGTGGACACTAAGGCCCATTAGTGACTATAAAAACAACATATGCTCTTCCTGGCTATTTGGGAATGTGTCAGTTTGCAACAGAAATGGAGAAACGCGCATTTTTGTTGAAAATCATGTGATATCACGAACATTTATAAATCACTTGTATGGAATTGAAAATAAGTCATGGTTTAATTTTATTTGGGGGGGCTAGCGCCCCCCCAAGCCCCCCCACCAGTACGCCAGTGACTGTAGTAGTAGTAGTAGTAGCAGTAGTAGTAGTAGTAGTAGTAATACAGGCAAAGTATTACTAATAGCATCTTTAGCAACAAGACACGTATCGCATCTCCGCTTTATCTACGCATCTATACCGGACCCCGTGCAATGCAATGATTGATATGGCGATCATGCCTTTTTGCCTTTCCCCATGTTCTCCAACGCTTTGTAATATACTTCCTCTCCAATTTTAAGTATCTCCCAAATATCAGAAGCATAACTTTAATTTCATTCTAGTTCGTGGATGATTCTCTACTTTGTTTTGCAAAAATATATACAACAGGGTGTTAAATAACTACCTCGATATCTATAAAGGTACATAATTGTAACGACACCGGACAGGTGTTTGAACAACAGCGATACATAATGATGTTATTCCAAATTCCATTACTTTCTATAATTTCATTGTTAGTGTTTCTTTAACACTCATTTTTGGTATGGAAACAATGCAGTGAATGGAAACCAGTTGAATTCCAATTTCCATGCCGGTGTTGAATTAGCATTTTTGAGGTGTCTTCTAAGACTCCGAGTTGATGTTTGGTTGTATACGTGCGATGTTTGAAACATCAGGGGCCTTCTGTCAAATTGTCAAATGACAATTGAACATAGATTTCATTTTAAGATCTCCAGTAAACCATGATACTGTAATACTAATGAAACGAATATACATTGTAAGCATTTTCTCCATTTTATATATTAGCCCCAACCAAGCGATGCGACTATAGCCTTGCAATGAGAATACACGCTCATGCCATAGTAGGTCCATGCTTATACAAAAGAGTCCTGTGACACATAATATGCCATGTCCCAAGTCTCAACATGGACCTATATATAGGTCTGAACTCTGAACAGGAATGTGGCAGGGGTCAATCCCCTGACCCCGATGGACATGGCTCGTGTCTGAACATTGTATATGCACTGTATACCCACATGCTTGGGAATGCCCACACACTCTGCAAATTAATAAATTCATTGAACAACTCAATATCAATTGTGAGCATATTGGAGGCAATATACTGAAGATATTGTTTCTGTTAATTTTGTTCTGTGATATAATCATAAAATACAAAATAGAGCATGAGTTGACCTTGTTCAGAGTATGACTATGCAAATTTAAATTGGGTTTCGAAGCCAATAAGGACATTCGGAGACATATCTACCAAATCATTTTAATCCTTTAACTTGTACTTGGAATTTTGCACGTATTTCAGCGAAAGCAATGTTCATATACATGTAGATTCAAGATTCATGTTTCTCAAGATTAATTACGTAGGCTTATATGAAATAGATAATCAACATAACTATTTGTAATAGGTCAGTTTGATTCGAATCCGTTAATACGGCTGACAAATCACATCTTTTATTTTATTTTTAAAATTTAGGAGTCATGTATTTCCCTTTGTTGGCAGAAATCTATGTTATTCCCATTAGTCTAGAATTCAGAAGAAGAAGACAAAAGTTTGATATTGAAAACATTGTTTGTGATAGTATTTATATTTTGCATTCTCGAAAACGAAATAGTTTTGCATACGGTAGCTGCTCAGGCACTATAATAGACGCTTGCTTCTAAACATAATACATGTACATGTATATCTGTTAAAAGTTTCAAATTAGAGACTGTGCCTGCAGACTCGCCCACGTAAGTTACCGCAAGGACTCTGTTTCAAAAGTTTCGCGGGGTTTTATCGGACTTGGCGCGCCGTATATCTTCCCAGCATTGAATCTTCTAAATCTTCTGAAATTGAAGTCAGCAGGGCGGTATTCCGCATGTCGCTAACTTGTATGGCAGGTGCTTTAGCCCCCAAATATTGCCAATAGGAACATACTTATGTGGAATATGACTACTGATTTCAATGACTGGTTTATCATTGTGCTTTAGCCCCCGAATATTGCCAATAGGAAAATAATTATGTGGAATATGACTACTGATTTCAATGACTGGCTTATCAGTCCTTTATGTTGGATGCATGTTTGGTGCTACAGTATTCATGGTATCCATTCCTGATTGATGCTGAGAAACCTGAGATGAACCACAGCATCACTCGAGTGTCATCAGCTGTATGTGCAGGTACAACTTTTTTTTCTTCATTTCCATTGATACAGAATATATTGCGATAGTCTCAAACTCAAAGTGATTTAATTATTGCCAAGGCTGTTTTGTATTTATATACGCCCATCGAGACAATGGGAAAGGCATTAACTAGAGTATTTTTTCCAAACGATATTTAGTATTGAAGATTGTGCATTTCTCAAGTGAAAAGCGATGAAACCCATGTTTAATAAATGTGTCTCAGCCAAAATCGTAAAAATTATCCTTTAAATGCGTAATCCTTCATCGCCGTAATGCGTAAAAACTTACAAGTAACCATGGAGCTATGATGTAACCTCAATGTGGGGAAACTTCATCGAGTGACGGGCTAACAAATAGAAGGGATTTTAGAAGGTCGTAACTCGCGTCATTTGAGGACAGAAGAAACACAATACTGACATGCATATCATTTATTTTTCCTGTCATTCCTTTCCTCCCTCTTCTTTGTAATTTTTACATAAAACTTGACGTCCATAAAAAAGGTCATATCATTCTAAAATCGATTACCATAACAACGAGTATACCTATTAGACTGGGCTTGCGCTTGTAATATTATCTGTTTGGGAGGATGGGCAGAGACACTTGTTCATCATTACCTAGTCCTTCGTTTATGACTTTGTCCTCTGGATGCTTCTCGACTGTCAGAAATGGCTTTCAAGCCTCCTCCTTTAAACAATAGGCCTATATAGTATATATTACATATCTAAGTTCATAGGCCCTTCATATATTAAAGGTAAAGACCAGTTTTGGAAACGCCCTCTCTCAAAAAATGAAATGGAAGCTCTCATTACCAATCATGTGAAAGAATATGTTTTGACTAATACGTGATGATACAAAGTTTGCCGGGAAACCGCCTACTAATTGATATATTTGGTAAATTATTATATCTATTGGGACCAAATAGATATCGCGCACGTGGTCGCGTAGTCCCATAATGCCATCTTTCTGTGTACAGTGATTGTAACTCTACCAAGACCAGGCCAAATTTCTTATCATTTTGATGATTCCAGAACCTTGCAGTACACACCAATACTTATATGCTAGATGATCAACCTTTTCTGATCGATTTCACAACGTTTCTTTCACAATGCAATCGCATGACCATAACTGGTCTTTATCTTTAAGGGTTGTTCTGGTCTATTTCGTTGGAGAGAATTAAATGACACTTTCCCTTTTTACGGATTATGAATCTTCTTTCTTAACAACTAACATCATAAACAAACAGACGCGTTTGAGGGTATCGTCACCACATCTTCTCCTACATGATCATTAGTATTACATGTACGAAGTACATGGGAGCATACTACTAGTACTACTAGCCAGTGGTCAGTGAGAGAGAGAGAGAGAGAGAGGTGCAGGAAAGGAATGGAATGTGGATGTCTGGGACATGAAATGAGAGAAGGGGGCATGGTGATATTGGGGATTATGCAGGCTAGACATGAGAGGGGAATGAAATGCATGGATGAATTAAAGGGAAAGATAAAATCGTAGATGTACAACTTTCAATATACTACATCTTTCGAAAGAGTGGGATCCCAGTAGCCCATTGCATCACTCTGATGTAAACTTTTCGTGTAAGTATGCAGGCCTAAAACTTGTATTGTGTATCAGGAAATTATTCTAGTTACAGTTCCCTGTTTGTATTTAACACGAGTATGATTATGCTTTGAACATTTTATGCCTTCGCGATCATCAGATTGGACCTTGGAGTAGTGAGGATTGTTATAATTATGTCCATCAATGGTGAGATTGAAGGTAGTTTACATTTTTGTTGGATAAAGACAAATATAAAAACTGTCACATGTAATCTTTACTGATATAACGTTTATATTCATGTTCTTTAATTAAAACACCAACTACAATATGACGGGATAGAAATCAGCCATTTCTTGTTATTATTATTGTTGTTTTTGTGTCGTTTAGTTTCTTTGTGGTGTGTTCATGAGTATAAACATGTACGCCTGTTACTTAATTAATATATAAAACAATTTCTTTATTTTCATTCCTCATTCTTTATAACTATTTTGAGTTTTGATTTAAAAATCCTGGCATCATTTTAAATCCATGAGGCTAGCAGTTTAGTAATGAGGTGAAAACCCCTCGTTTCTTTCTTTGATTTTTAATTTTAAAAAATAATAACATTAACATTAATTCAGAGAAAATAAACGAAACATATTAACATCTCATTTCGAAAAATCCTGCCTTATTATTGTAATATTTTACTAATGACATTCTCAATCTAGAGAACATCTACACTCTACAGTTAAATTTGGGGAAAAACTGAGGAATGGTTTGCAAATGAGGGAGAAGAATGGAACTGTTTAATTGAATGATCAAAACAAGGTCCTACTAAAACCTGCTTAAATACGGAGGTATATTTGAATCAAGACTAAGACATAATTTATGACTAGGGTTTATGAATTCGATGGAAAGAATGCACATTAAAAACATTTTGAAATATTTGAGGAAATTGTCTGGTATACAAACGTAAACCACTGTTGTTTATGTTCCTGTACATTTCATATGCTGACACTATGGGACTATATACCCCACGCAGAACTTATACATATTACAAATGTTAAAGATAAAGACCAGTTCTGGTCATGCGATTGCATTGTGAAAGAAACGTAGTGAAATCGATCAGAAAAGGTTGATCATCTAGCATATAAGTATTGATGTGTACTGTTCTGGAATCATCAAAATGATAAGAAATTTGGCCCAGTCTTGGTAAAGTTACAAGCACTGACACTGTACACAGAAAGATGTATATGGGACTACGACCATGTGCGCGATATCTATTTGGTCCCAATAGATGTAATAATTTACCAAATATATCAATTAGTAGGCGGTTTCCCGGCAAAATTTGTATCATCACGTATTAGTCAAAACATATTCTTTCACATGATTGGTAATGAGAGCTTCCATTTCATTTTTTGAGAGGGGGGCATTTCAAAACTAGACTTAACCTTTAAAGAGAAGGTTGGGTTCTGGGAGGAGATGAAAAACAATTTGTGAGCATTATCATTGTATTATGCAAGTGTGGAAGAACATCAGAGAAAAAATGTTCCCTAAAAGCATGGCTCTTCAAATGCCTTAATATTCTAAATATGGCATGTTAGGGGTGGATTTTTATGCCATATGTTCGTGTAGTCCCATATTCATCTCTCTGTGTACAGTGCTTGTAACTTTACCAAGACTGGGCCAAATTTCTTATCATTTTGATGATTCCAGAACCTTGCAGTACACACCAATACTTATATGCTAGATGATCAACCTTTTCTGATCGATTCCACAACGTTTCTTTCACAATGCAATCGCATGACCAGAACTCAACTTTATACGTATACGTAGTCTAACCAAGGATGTATCTCCTTGTATTGTTCTAACGTACTTCTATTGTCCGATATGATGTCCTTATAGCTGGGTCGCGTGCCGCTCGTAAATTGTAAACACGCGTCCTCGCTCTGAATATATATCGGTCGCTCTCATGTGGTCAGCACTCGAGCGGTCGAAGTAATGTGACAGGAATGTCCGCGTAGCTACGAATTGATACTGCGTCGATAGTGGATTATAAAAAAGTCACCAATAAACAATGGAGATAATATTCCTGAATTAAGAAAATGAATTCGGATGTCCATGTTTACTTTGTAAAATTGTACGACGGGACACACCAACATCGCTACCGAACGGAGTGTTTGAGAGATAGGCCTACACCTTGAATAGACATGTTATCATTTATTTTAACGGTGAAGTACTGTAACAGTATGTTTCAGATAGAATAAGAGAGAGAGAGAGAGAGGGGGGGGGGGTGAGGGGTGGAGAGAGAGAGAGGAGGGGGGCAAGGTGGTTAAGTGACTCGGAAATATAGACTGAGACAGGCCCAAATTATGCGTAATATTTTATTATATATGCTATCTTCGCCATTGCGGCTTGTCTATCAGTGTTAAAGCCCCTCTGCACTACTTTGGCCAGGAGGGATTAGAGGGATTAGCGTGGTCATTGACAGGTGGTTATCTTATCGAGTCAGCTCTCAATCAACATAAGAAAAAGAGGATCATGGGGGACCAACAGGCCCCGCTTAGGCATTGTTTTCTATATAGAGGAGCAAGTAGCTACAAGTAGTACAGTGGGGCTTTAACAGAAAGATTTGATAATCCGCTTGTACAACTTATTATTGAACACGTACTGCATGTCATGGAAAAGTTGGTTTATCATAATATAAATAATATATTAAAAAAAATATATATTACATATATATGTTGTTGTTGTTTTTTGTTTTGTTTGAGGGGGGTCATGAAGCCAAAACATATGCCCAGACAAAATTGCCAGGCAGATAAAATGTCACCCCTACTTCAGAATAAAACATAATAACCTTTTTCCAGACAACTTTCAGCCAGCCCAAGGAGATACCAGCACCTCCAGTGCTACATTATTAGTAGAATCAGAGGAGTTTGACGAGAGTTCAAATCCCCGAGAAAGTCATAGACGTCACTACAAGTTCAGTTAACGAGGCCATTTGTCAGTTTTGGTCAAGCGCGTAGCCAGAATTTTATTATAGGGGGGCGGCGGGGTCGGTAGTGAGCGCGCAAAGCGTGCGAATCACTTACAGAGCGCGATTTGCGCGCTCCTAGGGGATGGGTGCCGCGCGAAGCTTTGACGTTTCATTCAATTATTAGAGAAAGAAGACAATTGTTGTACTGCTCGACCCTTAATCCTTGTCTGAATTTAGTCCCCTCTTCCGCGAAGCGCGGAAGCTTTGACGTTTCATAAAATTAGAGAAAGAAGACGATTCTGTGCCGTTCTCGACTCTTAATCTTTGTCTGAATTCAGTTTCCGCCCCCTCCTGCGCGAAGCGCGATAGCTTTGACCTTCATTAAATTATTAGAGAAAGAAGACGATTCGTTGTATACCGTTCCGACTTATCTCATTTCCGCGCGAAGCGCGGAAGTTTGACGTTTCATTAAATTATTGGAGAAGATGACGATTCGTTGTACCGTGCCTCCTTCTTCC